>JBBPTR010000469.1:0-12726 GCA_038094255.1 Porphyrellus aff. niger
TCTGTGCAAGAAAATTCGACTACTTGCATCTCTGTATCCTGGTAGAAGTTGTAATTCAGAAGCCTGATGTTCGTCGACCCGTCAGCGGGATCAACCATGGAGTTTCGGATAAGATGGGTTTTATCGTAGCAGTGAGGGATGAGTCCTTCATGCGAGAGTCGAAGGATGCTAGCACTGCTGTCGGCGGAATGTGCATCTGACGGTAACGTGAATGCTTGTACAAATTCTGCTTCCTGTAGGAGAGCCTTCTCGCAGCGAACGCCACGCATGACGAGAAGATGTGTGCTCGTAGAGTAAGTTGAGATCTTACCAAGTGGTATAATGTCCTGTTCACTAATGAGAACATTACTATCGTCAGTGAGCTCTGCTGCGTACCACTTGGTCGACAAATGGGAATGCGTAGAAACGTCGCGTCTCCACATGGAAGATCAGATGTTCGTTCCCGACACGTAGAAATGGTCCTCGGCCACCCTCCAAAAACATAAACTCCTCGTTACTTTTCCTAGGGATATCAATAGAGAACGAATGACGTGGTAGGTCTGAGTAGCTGTTCATGCGGAACTCCAGCAACTTCCTGTGGTAAGATGAGCAAGACGTGTTTAAATCAGCCATGGAGGGCACGTACCACGGCAAACGCGTGTCGTAAACATGGAATGATATGTAGAGAACTAATCCTTCGCGAGAGAGAGCAGATGCTTTGAACCAGCTCGCCTTTGGGCCGGGTGTCCATAGGACCCGATAGGGGCGTGGCTGTGCGTCCGAGTCAAGGTCCCATGCTATGAGCTTCCTCCGTGTCTTGTAAACCAGCCATTTCCCATTCACTATTTGAGACATGGTAGCAGGCAATTCTCCTAGTCGAATCTGTTCTGTCGAAAGGTGTTTCATTGGTCGTGTCATCCATGTTCTGGAGAGTTGTTCAGATTTGATCAATGTATGCTCGAGAAACTGGATTGATTGAGAAGGAAACGGGCCAGTGTGGCGGGGCACACATGCATTCTCGTAATACAAGGTCCTCCACACACCCTGCTCGTAACTGATGTCACGGAATTGTTTCGAAACCTGGTAAATGGTGGGACTGTCAAGCTAGACGACACGGGAACGAGAAATGATGAGCCCACGAGACGCATTAGTAGGACAAGATCGTGAGCAGTCAGATAGCTGAATATCTTGCGGAGAATATCTTCGGGTATGTTTGACCAGTTTTCCATGCTTTACGACGGTGGTGGTCCTGGTGGTACGAGAGATAGGTGGGGATCGTCGGAATGTATCAGAAAGTGCTGCAGCAAAATACATAATAAGCGAGTTGCCAACTACACCTCCAAGTCTGACTCGGACTGACTGCTTGACAGTGGGTGTACTTGTAGACGAGATTAAGTCTCGATGACTGTAGTGAAGTCAACTGAGTGTATTACCTGTAGACAAGATTAAGTCTACAATGAGGTAAGTACAGGCTGTAGTAAAAATCTAGGTAGTGTCTCACCTCGATGACTGTAGTGAAGTCAACTGAGGTGAGACGAGCTCCGAAAGCGTAAGAAAACTAGTCCAAGCTTATATAAGCAACGTGGCTATGTAACTACGTCGTTTGTACTTCAACAGTACTATCCGAGTCACTGCCTTTAAAGATAGTATTTGCACTGCAGTGCATCATAAGGACTTGTACATTTCTCAGCTTCAGCGAACAGGCAAGACACGACACTTGGATAGATTCGAGAATGTTTCTCATTGACAACCTTCCATCCTGTCCTCCAACTGGGATGAGGTGGTAGTCTCGCGAGATTGCAATAGAACATGTCTTGAGGGGGTGTTGGAGGCCGAGCTGGGTGTGGGTGACATGTCAAAGAATGACAGTTCTGACAGCAGAGTACGGGCCATACATCGGTTGAGCAATACGTGAATACCATCCGGGACCATTGGGAACATAATGTTCTGCGACTGCTGATCTCAACTCGCTGGAACAAGTTGGTGTTTGACCTGACAATAGAAAAGTCCGAACCTGTTGGACCACGGGTGATCATTGTTGAACGCAAGTTGAGGTGACTATTATTCGGATGTCCAGCATCTGGCAGGCACCAACTGCCAGTGTCGAAATGTTCCTCTGGTGGCGATTGCAACGTGATGGCCATTTGGCGAGCACTTGGCTGCCAAGCGGGACGCTCTATGACATAGCGAGGCACGAGTGCATCACACGAGCACTGTCTTTGGCCAGGCGAGCTCAGGGTGGCGCATCGCCTCTTTTCTTTGTGCCACGTCGTCGCTCGCTGCCCGTCTCGTCGTGCCCATGCCCCGCTCACGACTTTCACCCACCCGCCACACCCTCAGTCACTCCCATCCAGTTGCTCCTGCCGTCTCGCAGCTCTTTGGGCTCCAGAGGCCTTCAGATCCCTGGTGCTACGCGTGCACGAGCCGGTTTCCCTCCTGCCCCGCAGCTCATCACCAGCCCAGGTCCCCTGGAGCTGGCCAGCGCTATGCACTGTCACCCACTCCCTCCAGCTCGTTTGTATGTTCTAACCCATTTCCCACCTCGCGTCCAAGACCCGTAGATAATCATTCATTGTCAGTAACGTACACTGTGATTAACTACTGATTCCCCGCCACGGCACTCATCGCCAAAGCCAAAGATTCACTGTATTGGTGGACACAGCGAGACATGGCACGGCAAATTCTGTTTACTCCCCCGCACCACACAGTGCAAACAGGCATCTGCTCGAAATTTCTCTTATTTAATTTAGTGTCTCGAATTTTCAACAAACGATGGCTTGTCACATCCTCGCGAGACAGATGAGGTATCCAACCGTGAATAACACACCCCATGAGCACTTACCTAACTTCTTCTGACTCACGACCAGGTAGTCAAGATCTGGATCAATTTCTCAATGACATGTGGTCGCAGTCCTCTGGAGGACTGACCTTCCGTTCTGATATTGTTGACAGAAGCCGCGACCAGACTGTCTAGGTTTTTGAAGTCCGATCCATGATCCAAAGTTTGGTCGCCTGAAGATGTCGTGCGTCATGCGACTGGAGCACTTGGTCAAGTCAAGTCTCCAAGCGCTTCATTCTCTCCATGCCATAATCCTCATGGCGAGCTCCTTGCAGAGATGATTGACCTTCTGCTACCAATTGGTAAGTTTCCTCGTTCCTCAATTTGCCAGAGGCAATTGTGCAGACCGCATTTCCAATCTTGAAGTGAAACCTACTATAAGGTTCCACTCGCATGGATACCTATGAGATGCTCGTTCGATTGCCTAGCCGGATAAGCTCAGTGATGGTAGTATAAGCCCATGGACACACGATGCATCATTGTTCTTGAGCATTTCTTGTTTCAAAACATTTTTTGAGCCAGTCTGAGCTGAGGGTAGCATTGGTATGTAATGGGGTTCTACCACACATTCCAATGTTGTCCTGTACAGCAGCCTTGCCTGGTGAATACCCTTTTGTCCTGTAGTAAGGGGAACCCTCTGACCAAGTAGGGTAGGGAAGTTTGGAACATTGCCAATTCAAAGTCCAAAATGAACATATGAGTGTGACTGTCTGCAGGGACTCACAGGGTTCTGAGTATCATGTTGGGAGAATGTCAACTTCCAAGTCCCTGGGGGGACAAAAATGTGGTGAACAAGAAACTGGTCTACTGCACCTATTAGTTGTATTCACCTTGATCCACAGGTCTGCATCCTTGAGGTAATTGGTTTGACTGAGCCTCTGTCTGATGCTGGACAGACATGCATCCTGCACTCACCCCCTTGCATCATCTCCAAAGCTCTTTTGCTGCAGAGTTGGGTGGGTAACTGATGCACCATCAGTGTCATCATTGACATTGGTACTATACTTATGCAGTTGTGCCTGTCTGCTTACTCCATGATCTACTTCATCAATGTTCAGAGACATTATATACTTGGTATACCTACTGTTACAATTCACCCACGGGACGATAACGGGACGACTTTCGACACATGGCAACCAAGACTGGACGTACAAGATAGAGCATTCCTTATGTATGAGGAACAATGGAGAGGGGACGACATCAATGAGTTGTTAGAGGCACAGGCAGCTGTGCTGCACAAGGAAGACAACAGACTACTGGACTATTTTCCTCTGGGATACAGGATCAGCACTAACCCGCCTGACTCCCTCTTACCCAATCCAGATCTATGGATCGATCCAACTCCCAGACTCTGCCATTCTGCTCTAGTTGGGCATGGGAGTCGTACCTTGGCATAGGTGCCTTGGCAAATGCCACCATCAACTGCGGACACCACTGATGTGCCACAGCTCCACTATTTATATTTCTATTTCATATGCTGAGTTCCATTCTATTTCATTTTCCCTTTCTGGCTTCGCCATCTCTATTTATATTTCTTGCTTTGTCAGCTTGTTCTATTTATATTTCTTGTCTTACTCAGATGGGACACCCAGGGATACCCCAGGGATTCCCCTTTCTCTTCTTTTCACTTATGGATGTTTACCTCTCCTAAAGCATTCTCTTGCATGCTTCATACTCCGACCCTACATAGTATTTATAGCGCCCATTTCATACCCTGTAACCTTAAGTTAGTTCTATGCAATCTTACATGGTGACTATATGACCACCTTGGGAAAGCTTCACACTTTAGGCGAGACCTTTGCTCCTCGAACCTTCTCTTCCCCTCGATCCCTGACCCGGATACTTGGGACCTTCTATCGAGTGGAGCCTTATTGAGATATATTGTTATGCAGACGTGAGTCTAGTAACCAAGGGATCTTTGAGGGTGATACTCATGAAGAGACCAACAACCTCAAAGGAGATCAAGGACTAAGGATGCGATGAATAGTCACAGACTAAGAGGACTGAGGGAGAAGCGAGAGCTTCAACTGAGGGACTAAGACAAGTGGGAGCTTGGTCACGAGAGCCACGCAGATTGCACAGATCAAGTATAAAGATTAAGATACAGGGCAGTGAGGTTTATATAGCTAAGTGGCTACCAAACTGGGAACAATGGAAGATGGGGACACTAGACCGTTGTGAGAGAAGCGGTCAGGAGAGATGCTGTCCATGTGGAGATGAAACACATAACAAGAGATGACCATGAGGTCAGGAACGGTTACCATGCGGTGGTAGTAGCGAAGAGCGGAAATGGAACACCGCTATGGGAAAGGAAGAGACTGACCATGAGGTCAGGAACATTACCTTGTGATGGCTGGAGCGAAGAGCGGAAGGAGAACGTCACTAGGGAAGATCAAGGAAAACAACAGTGAATGGAGCGTGAAGAAAGAGTAACATGGAACAGTATACGTCGTATTGAAAGAGTCTAGGAAGGACTTCTACGTTGCAAGGGATGAGGAGTAGTATGAGGTTGGGAAAGAGAGAGAAAATTGTAACAAAGTCCCCTAGTCAGCAACTGTCAGTTGCCTCCTTAGTCCTTGATCCCACTTTGAGGTCATTGGTCTCCTCGTGAGTATCACCCTCAAAGATCCCTTGGTTACTAGACTTGTGTCTGTGTAACATGGTGTTCTTTTTCCACTCTTTACTACAGTCACCATAAGGTATAGTTCCTGACCACATGGTCACTCTCTTCCTTTCCCTTAGTAGTGTTCCTCTTCCACTCTTCTCTACTGCCATCACAAGGTAACCATTCCTGACCATAGGGTCATCTTTTGATACATGTTTCATCCTCATCATGGATAGCATCTCCTGACCATTTCTCTCACAACAGTCTAGTATTCCCAATCTCCCTTGTTCCTAGTATGGTAGTCATACCAATACTTAAGTGTTGCTGCCTTGTATTGTAGTCCTTACACTTGAACTGTGCAATCTAGCTTACTCTTGTGACCAAGCCTTCACTTGTCCCTAGTCCCTCAGTTCAGACTTTGGTCTACTCCAAAGTCCCTTTGTCCAAGACCTCAGTCTTGTCCTCTTAAGTCCTTGAACTCCCTTAGTAGAGGTTGTTGGTCTCTTCGTGAGTATTACCCTTGAGTCCCTTGGTTACTGTTATAACTGGCCTGGGTAGAGACAGAAGTAGTCTTGCAAACAAGGACAAAGGTTCATTAACTTGCTAGGGCCACCTAGCAGAGGTGATCAAAGAGCATCCACTCAAGGAGTAGGACAGAGACTCATCAAGAGGTACTAGCAATGCTAGCAAGGAGATTTCAAGATAGAATTGCAGGTATGCAAGAACAAGTCTAGGGTATATACAGGTGAGTAGCAAGGCTTATATACCCTAGCTATGGAAGATCATGGAATCTGAAAGAATATTCCATGACAAAGTGAATGATGAAGTATGACTAAAGGTAATGACTATAGAATATGATGGAATGTGATGAAACTGGATGGAAGGAAGTACTGATGAAGCAAATGGAATGGTAAGGAATACTATGAAATGGAGGAATGAGTCAGCACAAAAGAAAGGAAATAGTGTCCAAGACATGAGTTGAACTAGTGATTAGTGGTAATACAAGGAGAAAGGAACAGATCATAACAAGTATCCCTCAGGGAAATAGTCAATGAGACTGTCAGCCTCACTATAC
Organism: Porphyrellus aff. niger; assembly: GCA_038094255.1. Classification (NCBI taxonomy): domain Eukaryota; kingdom Fungi; phylum Basidiomycota; class Agaricomycetes; order Boletales; family Boletaceae; genus Porphyrellus; species Porphyrellus aff. niger. Next base: position 6,499 of record JBBPTR010000469.1, read on the forward strand.
TTGTTACAATTTTCCCTGTTCATAGCTACATTCTTTTCATTTCCATTCCATGCAATACTAAAGTCCTATCAGACATCTTCCAATTTAATACACAAGTTACTTTCTTTTTACTTCTTGAACCATGTCTCACGCTTGTTCCAGTTGATTTCCCCTAGTGATGTTCTTCTTCCACTCTTCACTCAAACCATCACAAGGTATCATTCCTGATCATATGATCTCTCTTTTGTTTTCCATTTGTTACGCTAACGCAATGGCTAATGGCAACCTCAAGAAACTAACTTCCTTGAATCCACACAGGTGGCACTCACGAGGAGGCGCAGCGACTGTGAGTCAAGGGAAATAGGTGATGGATCAAATGTAGCTCCACTCGAGAGAAGGTCCCAAGTATCCAGGTCAGGGATCAAGGGGAAGAGAAGGTTCAAGGAGCAAGTCTCACCTAAAGCGTGGAGCTTTCCCAAGGTGGTCGTTAAGTCACCATGTAAGATTGCATAGAACTAACTTAAGGTTATAGGATATGAAATGGGCGCTATAAATACTATGAAGGGTTGGAGTACGAAGTGTGCAAGAGAATGCTTTAGGGGAGGTAAACATCCGCAAGAGGAAAATAGACAGAGGGGAATCCCTGGGGTTTCCCTAGATAAATAAGGAATTGGAAATAGAGGAGAGAAGCTGACTGAGCGAGAAATATAAATAGTAATAGAGATTACCATAAAGAGAATATGAAATGGAATGAAACTCAGCAGATGAAATGGTGGCGCATCAATGGCGTCCACAGTGATGGTGGCATTCCCAAAGTGTTCATGCCAAGGCATGACTTCCTGGGCCGTCCCAATCCGTGTGATGTCTCTCAGGCCCTCCTAATGCATACAACGTCTTGCCAAAGTGGGATTGATCCATAGATCTGGATTGGGAAGTAGGGAGTCTGGGTGGTTGGTGGAGATGTTGTACCCCATGGGACAATAGTCCAGGAGTCCATTGTCTTCCTTGTGCAGCCTGGCTGCCTCTGTCTCCAGTAAGTCTGTGATGTCGTTGTTCCTCCATTGCTCTACGTAGAGCAGATAAGCATTGTCCTGTACATCCAGTTTCAGTTGCCATTGGTTGAAGTGTGTCCCATTGGAGTCCGAAGGGTGAATTGTAATACCATTAGTGATGTTCCATTTCTGCTCTTCTATTACTGCCATTGCTAAGTAACTGTTCCTGACCTTATGGTCATCCTCTTGATATGTGTTTCATCCTTATCATGGACAGCCTCTCCAGATTGTTTCTTTCACAACAATCCAGTGTCCCCAGTTACCATTGTTTCTAGTATGGTAGTCATACTAGTACTTAAACTCCACTGACCTGTATCTTTATCTTTACACTTGATCTGTGCAATCTACGTAGTTCTGGTGACCAAGCTCTTGCTTGCCTTTAGTCCTTCAGTTGAAGCTCTCACTTCTCCTTTAGTCCCCATCATCCAAGACCCTGGTCTTGCCCTTAGTCCTTGACTCCCTTTCAAGGTCGTTGGTCTCTTCATGAGTATCACCCTCGAAGGTCCCTTGGTTACTAGACTTGCATCTGTGTAATAGTACTCCTCTGCTGCTTGCCATTCTGTCTGTTCCATAGCCTCTATCTCCCATCATTTATCTAAAGTGAGTTTTGGAGAATAAAGGTAGTCATCCTCTTTGAGCCTATAGAATGGTGTGTAAACCAAAGGGAAAAGATAGTCAGCACCTTTGACTAGCCAGGGTTGGATTGTAACACATATTGGATATTCCCTGGATCTTCCCTGGATCTTTCCCTTACCTTTTCTAAATGGGATGTGGGAGCCATACTTGGGCTATTGGCAATTTCTCTGGTTTTCTCTTACCCCAAATCCAGACATGGGAGCAGTACCTTGGCAGATGCCACTATCAGACACCACTGATATGCCACCATCAATACCCCTTGGCAAGCTCCACTATTTGATATGGCTGAGTTCCATTTCTATATTTATCCTTTGGTTCTTATCTTTCTCCAATTACTATTTCCAATGGCTTAAGAGACCTGTCATGCTTTCTCCTTTCTGGGATGCCTTTTCTCTTAATAGACCTTGGTCTGTGCACACTTCCTTTACATATAAATACAGCATCCCTTCATACCCTGTAACTCTAAGTTAGTTCTACACAATCTTACATGGTGACTAGCAACTACTCTTGGAAGCCTTTGGCTATTGAGCAAGACCCACTTCCCCATCATCCTGCTGGTGCCTTTGACATAGTTGTCATTGGCCTTCTATCACCTTTGACTGTTCCCAATCCCTCACATGGATATTGTTATGCTAACGCGATGGCTAATGACAACCTCAAGAAACTAACCTCCTTGTACACACACGGGTGGTACTCACGAGGAGACACAGCGACCATAAGACAAGGGAAACATGGTGATAGATCATATGTCACAGATGGGCTCCACTCAATGAGAGACTCTGAAGTATCTGGGTAAGGGATCAAGGAGAAGCAAAGATTCAAGGAGCAAAGGGTCTTACCTAAAGTGCGAAGCTTTCCCAAGGTGGTTGTGTAGTCACCACGTAAGATTGCATAGAACTAACTTAAGGTTACAGGGTACGAAATGGGCGCTATAAATACTATGCAGGGTCAGAGTACAAAGCATGTAAGAGAATGCTTTAGGAGAGGTAAATGTCCATAAGAAGAAAGTAGGCATAGGGGAATCCCTGGGGTTTCCCATCTAAATAGGGAATTGGAAATAGATAGATTGAGCTGACTGAGTGAGAAATATAAATAGAAATAGTGAATGCCAAAAAGAGAAGAATGAAATGGAATGAAACTCAGCATATAAAATAGTGGAGTGGTGGCACATCAGTGGCGTCCGCAGTTGATGGTGGCGCCTGCCAAGGCACCTGTGCCAAGGTACAACTCCCAGGCCCTCCTAATATGTGTGACGTCTTGCCAAAGTGGGATTGACCCATAGATCTGGATCGGGGAGTAAGGAGTCTGGGCAATTGGTGGAGATCCCGTATCCCATAGGGCAATAGTCCAGGAGTCCGTCGTCCTCCTTGTGTGGTCCTGCTGCTTCTACCTCCAGTAAGTCTGTGATGTCATTGTTCCCCCATTGCTCCACATAGAGCAAGTATGTGTTGTCCTGTATGTCCAGTTCCAGTTGCCATTGGTTAAAGTGTGTCCCATTAGTGTCCTGGGGGCAAATTGTAACAGATATGTGGGACTCCTTTCCATTGTCACAGACCAGCAAGTGGCTAGAGTCCCTTCACAGTGTGATTGCCAGAACAGAGTACACTGTTAGCTTCTGAGAGTTATGACTACCTGCCATGTTAGTGTAACAACTTCTGTTTTACCAGTGAGACCCTTTACATTGTCCTGCTAGTGCCTTTGACATGGTTGTCATTAGCCTTTTCTCAAATCTTGTCTGTTCCTGATCTCTCACATGGATATGTGGAACCCCTTTCTATCTTTACCAACCAGCAAGTGGCTAGAGTCCCTTCACCAGGTGATTGCCAGACTAGAGATCATTGTTAGTCTCTGAGAGTTATTGCTAGACTCTATGTCAGTGTAATAGGTGCTGTGTGGCCCTGTATGCCACTCTACTCCACTATATCTACAGACCATTGACACTGCTTGTCAGAAGGATACCATAAAAGATACTTAATAGGACTACTGTAGGTTGCAGCTTTGACACCTGTATGGATCCAATGTACAAATGCATGCAGTTTCTGCTTTCCCCCTTTAGTGACAATGTGTATAAGTCAGAGCTGTGCTGATGCCCTATGCATGGGTATCTCAATGCACCTGCTCCTGCCTAAGTCATGCTTCAGTAAAATATGTGCACTAGTCACACCAAAACTTCAAACTATGACCATGTTGAGAAACAAATATAACAGAACAGCACCTTTGCAGTGCCTCCAGATAGTCACCTACAAACACTAGCAGGTATTGAATGTCTAACACAACAAGATCCAAAGACTATAAATCATCTTTTGGTTGAGTTTCTCAACAAACCGTCTCTTATTATAACCCAATTTTATGCTGTCCAGTGAGAGGTACCTTAAAGGGATGGTTCCTCTAGTCCTCTCCAGTATACAACGGCTTACTCACAATGGCTTTGCATCACTCTTGCAATGCGTTAACTGTTACATAGACGCAAGTCTAGTAACCAAGAGACCTTCATAGGTGATACTCACAAAGAGACCAATGACCACAAAGGGAGATCAAGGACAAAGGATGCGTCAGACAGATGCAGACTAAGGGGACTGAGGGGGAAGCAAGAGCTTTGACTGAGGAACTAAGGCAAGCGAAAGCTTGGTCACTAGAACTAGGCATGTATTGTGCAAATCAAGTGTAAAGAACTACAATACAAGGCAGCAAGGCTTATATAACTATGAGGCTACTAAACTAGGAACAATGGAAGATGGGGAAACTAGACCATTGTGAGAGAAACGGTCAGGAGGGGCACTGTCCATGTGGAGATAAAACATATATCAAAGGAGGACCATAAGGTCAGGAATGGTTACCATGCGGCGACAGTAGAGAAGAGTGGAAATGGAACACCGCTATGGGAAAGGAAGAGATTGACCATGTGGTCAGGAACATTACCTTGTGACGGCTGGAGCAAAGAGCGGAAAGAGAACGTCACTAGGGAAGATCAAGGAAGACAACAGTGAATGGAGAATGGAGAAAGAGAAGAATGGAACAGTATATGTTGTATTGGAATAGTCCTGGAAGGACTTCTACATTGCAAGGGATGAGGAGTAGTACAAGGTTTGGAAAGAGAGAGAAAATTGTAACATTAACCATGAATTGCACCAAATGATTGATATCCAGCTGCCAGCAACCCCTAGCATATCCATCATCCGAAATATCAACATAGGAGAACTGCATACTCATATGGCTGGAACCCAGTACTGGAGTATTGTCTGCTTTGATGATGTCATGTGTGTCGACCTTGATTGGTAAAACGGAGGTCATGTCAGAGGATGTATGCTTCAGCAGCGTCAGGTCTGTGCAAGAAAATTCGACTACTTGCATCTCTGTATTCTGGTAGATGTCATAATTCAGAAACCTGACATTTGTCGACCCGTCAGTGGGATCAACCATCGAGTTTCAGATAAGATGTGTGCTATTGTAGTAGTGAGGAATGAGTCCTTCATGCGAGAGTCGAAGGATGCCGGCACTGCTGTCGGCAGAGTGTGCATCTGATGGTAACGTGAATGCTTGTACAAGTTCTGCTTCCAGCGAGAGAGTCTTCTCATAGCGAACGCCACGCATGACGAGAAGATGTGTGCTTGTAAAGTAAGTTGAGGTCTCACCAAGGTTGAAGCCAATCTCGGGTGGTATAGTGTCCTGTTCACTAATAAAAACGTTACTATCATCAGTGAGATGTGCTACGTACCAGTACTTGGTCGACCAATGGGGATGCGTAGAAACGTCGCGTCTCCACACGGAAGATCAGATGTTCATCCCCGACACGTAGAAATGGTCCTCGGCCACCCTCCAAAAACATATCCCCCCCATTACTTTTCTCAGGGATATCAATAGAAAATGAATGACATTGTAGGTCTGAGTAGCTGTTCATGTGGAACTCCAGCAACATCCTGTGGTAAGATGAGCAAGACATGTTTAAATCAGCCATGGAGGGCATGTACCACGGCGAACACGTGTCGTCAACATGGAATTATATGTAGAGAACTAATCCTTCGCGAGAGAGAGCAGATGCTTCGTGCCAGCTTGCCTTTGGGTTGTCGAGTTTCCATAGGACCCGATAGGGGCGTGGCTGTGCGTCCGAGTCAAGGTCCCATGCCACGAACCTCCTCCGTGTCTTGTCAACCAGCCACTTCCCATTCACCATTCGAGACATGGTAGCAGGCAATTCTCCTAGTCGAATCTGTTCTGTCGAAAGGTGTTTTATTGGTTGTGTCATCCATGTTCTGGAGAGTTGTTCGGATTTGATCAATGTACGCTCGAGAAACTGGATTGATTGAGAAGGAAACGGGCCCGCGTGGCGGGGCACACATGCATTCTCGTGATACAAGGTCCTCCACACACCCTGCTCGTAACTGATGTCACGGAATTGTTTCGAGACCTGGTAAACGGTGGGACTATCAAGCTAGATGATACGGGAACGAGAAATGATGAGCCCACGAGACGCATTAATAGGACAAGATCGTGAGCAGTCAGACAGCTGAATATCTTGCGGAGAATATCTTTGGGTATGTTTTCCATGCTTTGTGATGGTGGT
>JBBPTR010000472.1:0-12702 GCA_038094255.1 Porphyrellus aff. niger
TAAGCCTCGCTGCCTTGTACAGTAAATCTCATACTTGATCTGCGCAATCTACGTGGCTCTTGTAACCAAGCCTCTGCTTGCCTCAGTCCCTCAGTCGAAGCTTTCGCTTCTCTCTTGATCCTCTTAGTCTAGACTTCAGTCTATCCCTCAGAATCCTTAGTCTGTGACTATCTGTCACATCCTTAGTCCTTGATCTCCTTTGAGGTTGTTGGTCTCTTCATGAGTATCACCCTCGAAGGTCTCTTGGTTACTAGACTCGCATCTGCGTAACACATTGCTGTTTTCAAAGCCGGGTGGTAATTCCATATAGATATTTTCATTGTCGTCAAGTTGTCTGTTGAGGAAGGCACTGTGGAAATCGAAAACATCAATATCCCAGTCATGACAAGCAGCAATGGTGAGGAGTAAACAAATTGATATGAGTTGAGCAATGGGCATGTAGGTATCATAGTAATTGACACTATGTACTTGCATGAATCCGCGCACTACCAGGTGGGCCTTGTACTCATTGATTTCGCCGCTTGTGGTCTTCTTGACCTTGAAGACCCATTTGCAGTCTATGACATTGGTACCGCTCAGTGGCTGGTTGACGACATCCCACATGCATGCTTCATCCAGACTCTTCATTTCTGCTTTGATTGCTTCCTCCCAGCATGGCCAATCAGGGCATGAACATGCTTCATCGATGGTGCATGGCTCGAGTTCTTCTTCAATGCTCATGCTGACTAACATTGCATAAGCACAGCTGTTATCTTCCCATGCAGTTGCCACATTGTCACCATCACTCCCATTGTGCCCACAATCTGCTCACTCCCTCTCACCTTCAACATCTTCGACACTGATGACACCAAGTGGTAGGGTGTGTCCACCCATCCATCCATCATGTGAGCCAACACCCTCACGAAGCATGTGAACATACAAGGACTCTGTCCATTGATAGTTAGACTGGCAAGGTAGGGCTGGTGGGGCCAAGCATGTGGTTGACCTGGGCGGTGTTTTCGGCATGCCATCAATGTCTGCAGCAGGTACATCCACCACTATTTCCTTGTCTTCAGTGGCTTGGCCTGCAGGCTCACCACTCCTGGACTGACTTTCTCTTGACAGGCTACTAGATTGGCTCAATGCAGTGCCTTTGTGTCATTCAAATGACATGTTCCACTCAACACCAACTTGGCCACTCTGCTTAAAATAGATTTGATGGGCTGAGGTCTCTGGGTCGAACCCAATCAAATGGCCCTCTCAAGCACATGTATTGAGCTTTGAGCTGCTTGCATCATGTACCCACACGCAGGTGCCCCACACTGGTACGTTTTTCAGGTCTGGTTTGTGTTTATAGATGAGCTTGTATGGGGTTATTCCCTTGAGCACTTTCGTTGGCATCTGGTTCTTCACCCACACAGTGTGAGCCAGTGCCTCTTTCCACAGCATTTTCAGCAATCCACTGGCATGTAGTATTGTGCATACACGTTCAACAAGTGTGCAGTTGAGCTGCTCGACAACACTGTTGGCTTGGGGATGGTTGTGTGTTGTAGGTTTGTGCTCTGTCCCTTTTCCTCATAAGTGACATTGGAATTTATCACTTAGGTATTTGCTGCCACGGTCTGAATGAAGCTGTTTGATATTAGAGGTGAGCTAGGTGGCAATCCAGGCTTCATATTCCTTGTAACAGGTGAAGGTCTCGGACTTTGCCCCCATGAAGTATAGGTGGGTATAGCATGTGTGGTCATCTGTGAACAAGACATAGTAGGTCTTGTGTCCCGGTGTAGCAACCAGCAACAGTCCCCATATGTCACTGTGTATTTTGTCACCAAATGTGGCTTGTTGTTTCAGTTTGCGAACCTTCCCAGTCAGTTGTCTCATAGCCTTGCCATACCCGCAGGATTCGCACTGACCCATTGTTTCATGTAGTGGGTCAAGCTTGACACCTTCAACAAGACCCTTGGAAAGCATATCATGAATGGATAATGGCATGATGTGACACAGATGAGCATGGAGCTGCTCCATTGTGAGGGTCTCAGCTCCCCCTGCAGCTCCAGCAAACAGCACAATGGTACACTGCACATGGTACAGTCCGTTGGTCAGGGGAACTTCCCTGAGAAGCTTATGGGCATTGTTGTAGATTCTGCAGCCCTCATCCTGAAATACTGCGACGTAGCCAGCAGCTGCAAGCTTTGCAATGGAGATGAGTGTCATGCCCATATTTGGTGCATATAGAATGTCCTTGAGCAGCACACATGTAACTGACTTGCCGTTGGAAAGTTCAATATGAAGGTCTTCCTTTCCAATGGCGTTAAAGACTCATTTGTTGGCTGCTTTGATGGGGTATGGGGGTATATCAATATAGTTGAGGAGCTGCTGATGATACGGTGTAAGGTGCAGTGTGGCCCCACTGTCATAGAGCTGGTGATGTGGCGTGCACCAGCATGGCGTAGTCGTACATCGACATTCCACCATGTGGCCTGTCTGACTTGTGGTCCACAGGTTCCGTGCCACCTTCAACAAACCAAACAGCATCGGGCTCACTGCTCATTGCAGCAGCATTAGCACTTTGGCTGCCTTTCAACCCAGATGTACTGGCCCTCTTTCCATGGGACTTCCAGCCTTTCAGGGCTTTACCCTCTTGGCCACCACCTTCCTCCCAGCATTGATGCTTCATGTGGCCAGTCCACCTGCAGTTGAAGCAGGTGACGTTGGCTCTACTTTTCTTCTTCCACGAGCCCTCTGCATTGAATGTGGCATCATTGGCCTTCAGTTTGCTCTTCCTGCTGTCCTGGATAACAAATCTGTCATATTCATCAAGGATAAGTCCAATTAACTCATCTGTGGTGACTGTTTTCATATTCAACTTGATTAATGACGAAACAGAGGTCAGGACAGGGTTATACGAGTGAGGTAATGAGGTGAAGATAATGTTGAACATGTCTTCATCTGATACAGACTTGCCCATGCTGGCAAGTTCTTCCCGTATGGCCATCATCTTGTCGAGGTGGGCCTGGGCATCACCGCTGTCTTTCAATTTCAGTTCACCAAGCTGACGTCTCAGCTCAACACTAATGACGAGTGACCATTTCTCAAATATTGAGCATAGGCCTTTGTAAAATTCCTGGGCTGTTGTTTTACCAATCATACAGAGGGAGAGAGAGTCAGGAATGACTCCAGTGATCTGTTGCCAGGCAATGGTGTCCTTTTTGATCCATTCTGTGAATGCCTTTTGGTAAGCCGTGACTGCTTTCTTTTCATCTGGTGTTGTTGGTGTCCATCCCTTTGACTGGTTTGCAGCAGGATCCTCAGGCTTCAACATTCCATTGAGGTGACCAAGCAGGCCCCTCGTCGACAGCACTAACTCAAGTTGGCCTTTCCAAGTAGGCCAGTTCTTTCCTGTAGCTTCAAGCTTCAGGATTTTCATGAAGTCATCACCAAGTTTAAATGAGTGTGACATCTTGACAGCAGTGATATCTTGACAGAATACTATATTTGGGCTATGAAGAAGTTTTCACTGGTCCTGGTTAATGGGCAGGGCTCATAACCTGTTGGAGTCTCAGTGATACAAGAAGTTCACTAAATTAGTGTAGCTACCTGTTGGAGTCTACATGGATGTAAGTAAGGTAGGTAAACAGGAATGCTAGGTATAGCTCACCTCAGTGATACAAGAAGTTCACTGAGGTGTATGAAAAGGAATGACACGAGATGTAGTTTGTGATTATATAAGCATGTAAGTGCACAGCTACCATATGAAATCCAACAGTTTTGGCATGACAGCTGGGCAACTGCATTGAACATTGAACCGTCAGGGCCTCACCGTGCACAGCAGTGCAGACCAAGTGTACAAGCATTGGGCAGTTATCCTGTTCTTTTACTACTGCATACATGCTCTATCAGCTATAAGTGTGTCATTTTCTACTTAGCATCCCCACTCTGCACATACAGGACTTGACAATATGATGATGACATATACTCACAAATCATATGTTCCCCAAATAGCATTCTAATCAGCAGCTGTGGTCTGACACAATTAGAAGCCTTTTGGAACTGGCTGTGGCTGATGGCGGAAACACTGAGGTGAGTGAGTACGAAAAAATTAGACCAAGCTCTGTTGAGGTGACAACGACATATGTATGAGGACAAGATGAACTACTACCATCTCTACGAGGTGCAATGTAGATAAATCATTGTACACGTGATGGTATGTCAGTGGGGCTTACACCTTCTATGCATCTACAACTCCCAGGATCTCAAGGAAAAGGTGGAAACAAACATTCAAGATGACGCGTGGACTTGCAAGCAAGCAGACACCATGCCTATTTTTTGAGACGCAAGTTCGTTAAAGGATTCAGGGGTGAGTACTTGAACCTCAGTGAGAAATGAGACTCAGGACAAACTTGGAACCGCCGTACCAACAGGGCAATCCCCGGTTGTGCACACGTCACCCACAGTGCAGTTTACCACCACCATTTTCCCGTCCATGCCTCCAATCAAGGAGAATGGCTGGATAACAGGGTAAGGTGATAGTATCAATGATTAAAACTGTACTTACATCACCACATTTTAGCTTCAACCAACCAGGAACGGAAGCGTAATGATATCCGATGCCATTACCATCACATCCAAATCGCCCAGGGATGGGATCGGGGGTCCAAGTGACCTGAGTAATAAGACATCAACCTAGGTCATTGTGGGACTTGAAGTTCGAGAAGTAGATATACCTGTACCAATTTTCCGGGCAGTTCACAAGACAATCCAAACGTTGATGGTACCGACAGTGAGAAAAAGAGGATGCTCAACATGGCAGACTGGCGCATAGCGAGGAAATCGATTGAGTGAGTGATATGCTAGAGGCAGTAGAGTGGGTGGCTCAGGAACTCAAGTTATCATGAACTCACCCCTTTTTATGGGATTCACTTCAAACATAGGATTGGCAGACCGACCTGTAAGCGGTTGAGTGGACCTACAAAGGGAAGTGGGCGGTTGTAGTAAAAAGGGTGTCCATCCGGGATGTGGCTCACGGCAACAGCAAAAACAATAATGAATGCCACAATCATAGATTCAAACCAAAGATGTGAACAAATGGGAAGGTCAAGGATCATTCCATGGATAACCCTCGAAACTTGCACGGTGGTATTCTGAATTGAATTGGTCTATAGTCGTAAGAAGCGACCGGCAAACTTCGTCACACTGGCAACGTTGATCAATGGAACGAAACTCGATACTTACCTTTTACCCATCACTTGGACCACTGCCATTTCCTGCCTAAGACAGGCACCTCGTCCACTTACGCGTCACAGCTACCTATGCCCTCTGCCCTACCATATGACACTGGTGTTAACCAGGATAGTATAGAGCGGTCTCAGTAGCAGCGCTCAGGTGCCGATCCCCAACTCCCGCATGTTTACTTCTATTCGAAAGTATCGCGTTAGTGAACCTAAATAAGTAGGACTAGACGTACTTCTCATAAGTGAATGCTTACCCCCAGATGGCCGAAAGATCCATCATGTCACTGACATGACTTGTGACACCCTTGGACGACACCTCAGCACCGGACATTAATCGTTGCTTGTTCCCGTACTGGTACATGGTGTTACACAGTGCATGTATGAGCTCTGTTGCTGTGTATCCACGTGATCTACTGTGGGATGAACGAGCAGCCACCATGGTACAGTAGTCGAACATGGTGACCACATTTGATAGAGAAATGGGTGTTCAACGTTCCGTTTTTACTGCGGCGTTCAAACGTTCATTCTATCGACGGTTTGTCAATGCAGCTATGCGCCGCGGAAACCTGTTGCTAAAGTCGACGCAGACCTGCCATTTTACACACTAAATGCCAGATGCGCTCCAAGCCTTGAGCCGACATGGGTACACATAATGGGTACTTGTGCCGATTCCGTACCGGCACTGCAGGTATGCAGGTGATTGTCAACGCTGCAATGCTGTCTTTCACTGATGGTTGTGTCGCAACGACCTACCTACCAGCATCCTCAATGCCGCAGCACCGTCAACACTGTTGCCTAGCCGTTGTGTTGCAAATATGATGGCCAGCATTGTCCTCTCGATGCCTTAAATGCTGCAATGCCATCGCCCACCTCAGTCTGCCACTGCCGTCACTACTCTCGTGACTGCCCTGTCTCCCTTGTCGTCGCCCTCAGTGACCTTGCCCTCACTCTCGCCCCTGGTGTGTCAGCGATGACATGCAATTGCAACAGTGCAATTGCCACGTTGTGGCCTCATTGCCTTTTGTCATTTCTGTCCCTATCTCTATCCCCTTTGTCATTATCCTCATCCTCGGCGTGTCGACGATGATGATCCTGTGGTCGCAACATACGCGATTGCGTGAGTGTCGTCATCCAGCTTGTCTTGTACTCTCACCCTCATTCTCGGTGTATGGACGACGATGTAGCTATCGTACCAGCGCGATCCTCGCGTTGATGTTCCTGTCTCCCCCACCCTTACCTCACCTTGGACTTCGAGCATGGCATATCAGCAACGACGATGCAACAATCGCAACAACGCGACTGTCACATTGCCGTTGTTGAACACTGCCACCCTTGCTCCTACCCTAGCCCTTGTCAAGCTCGCTATTGACCACGATCTCAGCACGTCAATAATGACGACCCAACCATCGCATTGATGTGATCGTCAAATCGTTGTTGTGATTGTTCTCATCTTCACCTTCGACCTTGAGCTCAGCACCTCAGTGACAATGATGCGACAATAGTGACATCACAACCACCACGAGGTCATTGTAACCAAAGCGCAAGGGAACCAAGCACGCCTGCTCGTGCGACACCCATAATGACAATGACAATGCGATGATGGCGATCGCCACGGCATCAGCGTTCCATGACTAACGTGATGGTAATGATGCGATGATTACACTACCGCAATGATCGCGTTGTTATCATTGTGCCTCCGGCATTACTCATGCTTCAGGCCGGGTCGTGAATCACTACCGGTGGCAGTGGCAGTCATTGACTGTCAATGTATCATGATACAACGCCAGATGAGCAGTGCGACACAACATCTATTCATCAAACACAATGTGTTCGACTCATGTGCACCAACTCACACCTGGTCGTGCCATCCATCCATGGCAGCACTGCAAGCACAAGCGGCAGTATGGCGTACGTGACAGAGCACCCGTGCAACTTAAAAAACTAGACCACCTTGCTCTGATACCAGTGGCACTGCAATCCATTGACTTCGTATCATCCTCGAATCGAGCCTGTTCATATCCTATCACCTAATACATACAAGCTGACCTTGTCTTTGGTGTTAGTGGGGCTTATTATAAACTAAATGTACAATTGACTGGGATAATACCCAAATCTTTACCACCAAATATAAACATATATTTGGGCATGCCTTCAATATCATGAGAAACAGCCTTGGAGATAAACTTGAAGTGGGCATACTCAGATAAGACACCTTGTCACACTCAGGACCATCTATACACATGTCACCAACTATACTGTTCGTCTGTTTGCTGTTTTTCGTGCTCTTGATGGTGACCACCTGGAGAAAGAGATAAGATGATGTCAATGGTAAGAAGAATACTCACTTTGCCACACAAGTTCCCTATTGGTCCTAACAAATGTGAAACCACAACATAGCCATCATCTAAGTTGAGTTGCTTGTCAAGGCGTTTACATGCAGTTCTACCAATGCCTTCTGGGAAATTGAATGAAGATGCCTGTGTGGCTCAATGTTGATAAGGCCATTGTAGGACTTGGAATTCAGGAAGTATACATTAGTTTCAAAGCTTTCAACAATTGGTGGTTCTGACTGTTTATTGGAAGATGAAACAGATTCTGACACTGCCAACACTGATAAAAACAGGGTGCCCAACATGGTGGACATGGCAGACTGGTGCATAATGAGAAGATCAATAGTGTGAGTAGTATGCTAGAGGCAGTGGAGTAGATGATGGAGGAGCAGACAGCTGTCTTGAACCCTCTCTTATAGGATTTACATAGTGGGACCAGGTGACCAGGATTGACTAGACCCGCAAAGCGGCAAAAATCGGATCTAGGTGTCTCATGGTGACAACAAACAGAAGTATAAATGCCGCAATCGTCTGAAGATGTCACAAAGCGGTGAGTGCGAACATGCAATACTTCGGGAACGTCAATCAATGCCAACACGAAACTCGAGACCCATTAAGGCGTAAACGTTTGATCCCCATCCTATGAGCTGGCATGTTGCCCATACACCTACATGCACACCTAGACAGGTGGTCTGTCTACTACATATACCCCCTGCCAGTGTCCTGCCCTTTGACACTCGTGTTAGCCCTAGGCATCTGCACAGGTACAATAGGTAACTCGCGCAGGTACACAGCGGGTACTATGAACTACGAATGGAAATTGTTACACGTTGTCCACCTCCAAACCGCCATGCATAGCGACGGCGACAATCACGATGATGCAATGTTTCAACACCATCGCTTACCCTGTCACGCAGGCTTTTTGTGTGTACGACTCCAACCTGAACATGGTCACGAGTGCCAAGTAGAGTCAGAAAGGTTCAGAGCATCTCTAGAGTTCACTTCGGCCACAGTGAGACCGTCAGACCGATCGTCGACGAGTAAAACGGATCACAAGGATCACCAAGACAAACACGCGGCAAAAAAAGAGGGGACGTTTCATCTGCCTGTCGGTGTCTTGCGGTGACAGTGAACGTGGGCATGAACGCCGCGGTCGTAGATCGTAAGACGTGGCCGGAGTTACAGGATTTATGCTGTAGACATGACACATGAAACTTGGTGTCCTAAAACGACGGATAGCATTCGGTGTAGGAGGGTGACGTGATACTCGTGTTTCCGTTTCCTTTCGAAGTGCTGTCTTCGCCACAGTCCCTGGAATTAGATCACGCCCGAGCGGAAAAGCTGTGAGTCCTATACTCATGCCACTTCGACGTTATGGTCACTACATCGTTCCTTCGCTCAACTGCGATGAATCCCTCTTGGAACAATCGTAATTCGGACGGGGTATCTTTAGTCTGTTTGCAATTAGAGGATGCATTTGCCTGTCTTTGTGATGCTTCATATTCACGAAACCCCTTGGAGGACGTGGTGGCTACACTCACCAGCTGTACAAACAGATACCGCCAAGCTGGTCGAACGACGCTACCAGTTTCCACCCAACGAAAGGTGTCGACGCTCACCGAGTCATCAAGTTCTGTACATGAGTCGTTCAACGCTTTGATCTGCCAACGAAGAAGCACTGAGCACCGCCATTGCGCCACGAGTTCGACACCTCCGGAGACGAACGTGCTACATCTGGGCTTTCCGCATTAAATTCCGCCTCACCCGTCGTTTCTCGCCTCCTACGCCTTCGCCCTTGCCCCACTGCAAATACGGCACTTGTCCTTTCTCGACGCCCGCCACCCGACCCATGTCGTCCTCCCGAAAGTCGAGCATGCCCCATATTGGCAATTCCATCTCGCCCTTCACGAGCACGCGCGTTTGCGCGACGAGCCCCGTCGGAAGGGGTGTGAGAACGTGCATGTGTGGAGAGTGTGGGTCGAGTGAGAGTGGTATCCCTCGAATGAGTGTGAGGCCGTGGCACGTCGAGAGAGCTGGATCGGGAGGCGGTTCACCGGGGGTGTACGACAGTGAAGACGAGTTCTGAGAGGTCGACTGTCCAGACAGAGGGAATGTGCTGGCAGAGCCCACTGAAACGAGTCCAACGATGGCGCCATTGAGTACTCGTGTCAGCTCAGTTGGCACTACGTCTTCATAGCCCGGTCCGGTCAGGTGGACATTATCGAACGCTTGTGTATAATCCACTTCGTATGGATACCTCGCGCAAATCGGCAGCGACGCATCCCAGGTGCTGGCGCTTACTTGTTTGAGTGCCGAAACTAGTGGCAGCGAAGTCGGTGGTTCGGGAAATACCGCGTGGAAGTATGACAGGAGATTGAGATGACGGTGATCCGCTGCAGTGTGATACGTGTTCATCATTTCCGTCTGGACAGCCTCCACCTTGACATGACACCTGATGTTTGATCGCATGGACGGCAAGACAGCTGAAAATTGCGGAACATGTTGGGACTGAAGT
The DNA here is from genome assembly GCA_038094255.1 of Porphyrellus aff. niger. NCBI lineage: Eukaryota > Fungi > Basidiomycota > Agaricomycetes > Boletales > Boletaceae > Porphyrellus > Porphyrellus aff. niger. Next base: position 10,056 of record JBBPTR010000472.1, read on the forward strand.
GGTGCTGGCCACCCCTTATCTTTGGCTCCGCCGATGTCGAATGTATGCGAGGCGTCGATGAACTCTTCAATTCACGCATTCAAGTCTGCGCCCAAGCCTTTATTCCACCCCATCGTATTCACTACCAGCGGGATGGCATCATGTATGCGCTCGTCGTCAGGAGGAGGTTCATCAAATGATGCAGGAAATTGCAAGTCAAGCTTGTACGTTTCCAGAAGAGATTGGATCGAATGCAGGTAGTGTGCAGGGCTGGCCCGAGGTGAGGTGGATCCGATGTAGTGTGCACGGTAGGGTAAGCTTGGATGAGTGAACGGAGGTCCTATAAAGGTTGTTTGCCATCTTCTATGGGAGAGGAGATCAATCGACCTACTGAACACGTAGTGTTCCACTACGTTGAGCGCTACCAAACCGCCTGGCGTAAACTCTGATTGACCCAAGTCGCACTCGAGGAAGGCTACTCTCCGATACCTTGATAAATGAGAAGGTTGAGCGACAATACACAGGGTGTCATTTAACACTAACCGACTCAACAGACAGTTCACCAACGTGCGTGCTAATGTACTCTTCCCACTCTTCTTTGGCCCTTTGACCAAGCATACTGGGGCACTACTTAGTTCCGAGTCTGGTTTCCCGTCGACCGATGCAAGCGCAGCCTCCTACGAGGTTGGAAGCATAAACGGATGGATGCCTTTGGCGCCATGATTAATCTTTCGAGAAACGCGTTTGTTGGACATGTACAGGGTAGGGATCGTTGAAGACATACAATATGTACTCGCGGGCCATCGAGACCTGCGATGGCGTCCCACTCTCGAAGAGGCTTGAAGACATCGTCGAATACTCTGCATATCCGTCCAAGACCTTCGACGCCCATATCAACGTACTCAATCAATATCACAGTAGCGTCTGTTTGATGTCGAATGGCTGGCGGAATAGGAAATGTACAAGAACCCTGACAATCCAGTGTAGCCCAAGACAAGACAGGGATGGGTGAGGAGCGAGGAGCGAAGACGGCATATTTTGTGTTTGACGGCGACAAAGTGATGCCGAAAATCGAGAGGCTGCCCTGTAGAACACAAAGAGAGTATGTTCCTAGAAGCGCAACCGTCTCGTTGGGTTGAAGGACAAGAATGCATGCCTTTCCATGAGTCGCGTACTCATCCTCCGGTGCTGGATAGATATTGAGCTCCGGTACTGGACGAAACGTAGACAGAGGCATGGGTTCGGGTTTGTACGAAGTCAAATAACCAGTGGAATTAAAGGAACCAGGAGATGCTGATTCGTCATCGTTGGATGAATCTGGCATGGGTCGACTCGGTGACCAGGCGCGTCTCGTCTTTGTGACGGAGATAGACGAAATGGCGGGCAGTGGGACATTCTCTCCAGACGAAGAGTCAGACTCTGAGCTGACATCCATCTTGCCAGTGGAATCGTCGACGGTTCCATTTTGTACGTCCGACACGTCACCGGGATCAAAGTAGCGTGCGTTTCTGTCAGGCTTTGTGGGTGCATGAGCGACCTTGACCTTTTTAGTTTTCGATGGCGCCGTACTAGCAGAGACATGGTTTTTCTGCTTCAAGGTCGGCTTGTCTACCGCTTTCGAGTACTTCGTTGGTTGAGGTGACGGCGACGAGGGTTTTGAAGGGGGAGGCGACAACCTGGATGTCTTGGAAGCAGACGCGCCAGACGCCTGTGCTGTCGCTTGTGCCGCTTTGCGTGCCGCAATCGCGCTGAGCATCGTCGAAGAAACCAAGGGGAATGATGTACGAAAACGGAAAGCTGACCCCATACTCTGACGACCCCCCCATCTCGCGATTGTGTCTGGATGCTCATATTGTATTCAATGACTGCTCCACGTCACTACCTGCTCAACGTCCAACTCCAGATCCTAAAACTGTCACCTCGACATGCGGTAGTATCACGTCGAACAAGTGCTCGAACAGCACGAGTAGGCCCGATTGGCTTCCTGGACAAGACCGCGCCTCACCTCGAAGATCCGTCTGCAGCTTGTACTCCCGTCACTTCAGACACCACGTCTTGACGTGCTCATGTTGGATTGTCCGGTGCGTATGCTCCGACATATGCGCTGTATCAAGTCCCCAACTCTTGTTTCGAACTCATCCAACACCTCGTCGACGAAAACTCGTTTCCCTCTCCTGCTCATGTGGGGTTGACGGTAGTGGAAGGGTGACAGTACCACAGATGGGATGATGATGACATCGTAAGTGAATCCGTTTGCCGAACACGTTCGCATACAACTCCCGAGCCAATGAGATTACAATCGTTGGCTTGTCGATGGCCATGCTCAAGCATGTTCGGTGCTATCACTAGGAAACTTGGACGAGCAATGAATCGGTGAGATCATTTCTGTTACAATTCGCCCCCAGGGCTTCTACTCATGGCAACCGGAACCAGACGTACATGACAATGCGTACAAACTCTACGAGGAACAATGGAGGGCCGACGACATAACAGACCTACTGGAGGCTGAAGCAGCGGGCTTGCACAGAGAGACGGATGGGCTATTGGATTACTTTCCCACGGGGTACGACAATCCCACCAACCGTCCTGACCCCCAACTCCCCGATCCAGATCTATGGATCGATCCCACGCTATACGCTTTGGGACAACCGGATTGGGAACGCCACTG
>JBBPTR010000474.1:0-12690 GCA_038094255.1 Porphyrellus aff. niger
TCGCAGCCCGGATCGCCGCCGAACACCCCGTCCACGCCACGGTCGACCTCCACGTCCGCCCGCTCTCCTCCGTCCCAGGCACGACCGAAAAACACGCCAGCGTCGCACTCAAAGGCATCCTCGAGCGCGCCTGCATCCTCGCTCAGCACCCAAGGACGCTCATCCAGATCGTCGTGCAGGCACTCTCGCCGCCTCGTTCGGGCGCAGTAGATGCAGACGTACTCCTCGCGGCCGAGATCAACGCGTGCAGTCTTGCGCTACTTAACGCGGGCTCGATCCCCATGCGAGGGGTCGTGTGCGCCATCGCCGTCGCTCAACCCACCACGACGGGCCAACCACGACTCGTAGCTACAGGCGGTGATTGGAGTCACGCAGAGCACGCGGGCTGCTTTGCGTTTCTTTTTGGCGTAGATCACGCGCATACGTTTGTTGGAGGTACTGGCGTTGGTGGTCCTATACCGCCTTCCAAGATGATCTGGACAAATTACCGTGCCAGCCCTGGAAAGGCATTTTCTGCGACTGCGTTGGCGGAGGCGGAAAAGGCAGCGTTGGAGGGTGCGGCAGTGGTGTGGACGAAAATGAAGGAGAGTTTGGAAGCATCGTCATTCACTGGAGGTGGTTCATAAGAGGTTACTGCGTACTCGGCGATGGTCTGTTTCTTGGTGAGAATGATTGCATACTACCGATACATCCGCTGTGCTCAACATGGGAACAGCACAATGTTCTAGATCTGTTGGAATGACAGGGCAATACCGGAGGGTGCATATACTGCCGAGTTGCAGCGCAGTCGAGTCCTTGTTCCAACGTGTGGAGATCAAACATCTATCACTAACTGACATCCTTAGCAAGACGCTCCCCGTGCTACAAAATATCGACGAACGTTCCCAGTGCTGTGATGCACCAGCATCAGCCAATTCGTCCTCAAATAAACTGCACAATCTCCTCGCTCGCTGGGCGTGATCGAGTAATATCCACAGCAGATCAGCGCCGTCCTATAAACATCCATCAGGACTCCGTGATCAGCGCAATGCTGGGCCGTTTCGGCGTCATCCACTCGAGACCGCATGCATGACCTGTGCCCCGCGCGTGTAATAATGGTATGACACCCTACCACCCAGAATCTGTACGACGACATCCGTATGAGCTCATCTGCGGTGCGCGGCCTATAACGTGATACCCCCCAGTTGCTTTGTGTCGTGGGTGCCATGGGTGGCGAACTCTTCCAAGCCGTCCTCCAGTACTTTGAGGTCCAGCGACTGGAGAGCTGTCCAGCGTGGAGTGCTTCTTGCATGGGACGACGTAGCGAACGTTGATCCCGCCGGCTCGGTTTCGACTAAGTCCACTGCCACCTACGCTGAACCCACGGATGGCAGCGTCTCTCCCGATAACTCAAATTACTCGCTCGCCGGCGTCAACCAATAGCCTTTCTCCACATACCACCCAGACGAATCGCGCCCGAGTCCGTTCAAGAGAAAGAATGCAATACCTTCCCGAAAAGGCGATACACGTCCGTCGATCGAGAACTATGTCCTGTTCGACAACTGCTTTTACGAGGTTCCTGGTCCAACCAACCCTAATCAGTACCCTACTCACTTAGTTGTCTCGTATGTCGAAGGTCAGACATGACATGCCCGGACAGCAGAGGGCCTTTCGACGTTCCGGCTTTCCAAAGTATATTCGTGGAGAACTAACCTACAGGGTACCAGGACCACCAAGAAAGTTCTCTACACTCATACATCCTCTATGGACCGTCGTCGGTGGACCGCTACTCGTTGCACCAAACAGTGGGCGCTCCTACCCGTAACATATGCCCGAGGCTTACAATGTCCGCATCGAGGAGTTCTCGTGACAAGCTCCGGTATTGGAATGTCCGTTAAGAGCGAAAGGTATTACAAAGTTGCGTAGCAGTTAAACCATCCATGTCCGTTCGTCAGTAGAACTGGAGGTCGGCAAGTCAGGACAACTGTTGTACGAACGCGACGAGCTGGAGGGAAACCTGCTTGCCTGTTCTAGTACAGCGGTCGAAGGTGCCACGCTGCCCTGCCCTCCGCCAGAAGGACGGTCTTGTTCCTGATGTACGGTGGGTTGACTCGGCTGATCACGTATATCGTATGTACTGTGCATCGGGACAATAAAATGGGAACATGGCTCACCCCAGTAATCAGGCTGTTTCCTCCCGTACCACCTGCACCACCGTGGCCGAGACCAGTCAGCCCTTCTTCCCTGGGTACGATGTCAATCAGGAAGTCGAACTGATCCGACTTGGCAAGTGCTTTTGCGACGTCGGCGCGAGACAATGTATGGCGTTTGTTCGAATCCGCGATGATGAATGCACGTGCCGTGATTTCTGATATAAAAACTACGCGTCACATCACATCAGCACCAGGTCAACATCGAACAAGCGAAAATGAAAGTGAGGCGGAACACAAGTGAGCCCAACCACACATGGCATCAGTAATTTTACACATGTCTTAATCTGGCTTATGGTGGCTTAATCTGCTTGTCAAATTACAAACTCTGATTAGTGCTATCATATTACATTTTAAGACACTAGAAATCTCAATTATATTGTTCTCCAATGAAAACTAAAGGGTGTTAATGGCTTTTGTATTGAGTTCTGAGATCTGGTGGAAGCCAAATAAGCCAAATAAGTCACCATAAGCCAGATTAAGATGTGTGTAAAATTACTGATGTGTGGCAGTGCTTAACTGCAATATGGACCTACTGTCAAAATGTGAATAAAGGTACTTGACACACTTTCACAGGCCTTGCAGAAGAGAATGGGTGCATCATCTATGGGTGTTGTTGATGAGCAAGATCAGGAACACAAGTCAATGGTAATTCACATATACCTTAACATTGGGATTGCTTTTCATGACTTTCTTGATTCAGGCCAGAGGGAGTGGTGGATGCCTGTAATTCAAAGTTTCCTGTTTAGCTGCATTAACTTGTCTTTGCCAGAAAGAATGTAGAAAGTCATTATGAGGGCATTTCTGCATTCCTAGGATCGATTAGAACCCTAGCCATAACCCAAGCATTTGCCTTATTAGATATTTGGGTTCTAGGAAAGGCAAATCACTAAAGAATGGAGAGTTATTTTTTCACATTGTGATCTGTCTACAATGATGTTTAACTATATGTGTATGAAGTGTTATGAGGTATTGCTGCCCAGTAGGTAATGCTGGTCATTAAAGAAATCCATAATAACACACATGGCCATCTATTACAAATTTCTTCCTTCATGCATCTATCCTCTTCTTTTCCCTTCTTCATGATGCTGAAGTTCTCCCAGGGGTGTATCAGTATGATTTGTCATTATCTTTCCTCATCCTCATTTGTCCTACTCTTACCATTGTTTCCTGTTATGCTAATGCGATGGCTAATGACAACCTCAAGAAACTAACCTCCTTGTACATGCACAGGTGGTACTCACAAGGAGACGCAGCGACCGTGAGACAAGGTAAACAGGGTGACAGATCGTATATCTTGATAAGGCTCCACTTGATGTGAGACTCTGAAGTATCCGGGTAAGGGATCAAGGAGAAGCGAAGGTTCAAGGAGCAGAAGGGTCTCACCTAAAGTGTGAAGCTTTCCCAAGGCGGTCATATAGTCACCATGTAAGATTGCGTAGAACTAACTTAAGGTTATAGGGTATGAAATGGGCGCTATAAATACTGTGTGGGATTGGAGTACGAAGCATGTGAGAGAACGCTTTAGGAGAGGTAAATGTCCAGAAGAGAAAAGTAGGCATAGGGAAATCCCTGGGGTTTCCTGAGGGAATTGGAAACAAATATGATTGAGCTGACTGAGCGAGAAATATAAATAGAAAGAGCAAGGATAAATAAGGAATTGGAAATGGAATGAAACTCAGCATATGAAATGGTGGCATATCAGTAGCGTCTGCAGTTGATGGTGGCACATCAGTGGTGTTCCCAATGCGTCCATGCCAAGGTACGACTCCCAGGCCTTCCAAATCTGTGCGAAGTCTCTCAGGCCCTCCTAATATGTGCGATGTCTTGCCAAAGTGGGATTGATCCAAAGATCTGGATTGGGGAGTAGGGAGTCTGGGTGATTGGTGGAGATCCCATATCCCATAGGGCAGTAGTCCAGGAGTCCGTCGTCCTCTTTGTGTAGTCCAGCAGCTTCTGCCTCTAATAGATCTGTGATGTTGTCATTCCTCCATTGCTCTACATAGAGCAGATACGCGTTGTCCTGTACATCCGGTTCCAGTTGCCATTGGTAGAATTGTGTCCCATTAGTGTCCTGGGGGCAAATTGTAACAGTGACTATATGACCGCCTTGGGAAAGCTTCGCACTTTAGATGAGACCCTTTTGCTCCTCAAACCTTTGCTTCTCCTCGATCCCTTATCTGGATACTTGGAGTCTTCATCGAGTGGAGCCCATCAGAGATAGTTGATCCATCACCATGCTTCCCTTGTCTCACAGTCGCTGCGTCTCCTCATGAGTACCACCCGTGCATGTACAAGGAGGTTAGTTTCTTGAGGTTGTCATTAGCCACCACATTAGTGTAACAGAAAACATCTGGTGTTATCTTAAGGGAAAGCTTGCACAGTATGAAAACCCCCTAATGGAGTTCATGAGTTATGGGATAGGGTTTAGATGGAGTGAGAGTAACCATTCCTGACCATATGGTCACTCTTTCATATGTGTTTCACTTCCATCATGGACAGTGTCTCTCCCGATTGTTTCTCTCACAATGGTCTAGTATCCCCTTGTCCATTGTTCCCAGTATAGTAGTCATACTAGTACTTAAACCTCACTGCCCTGTACAGCAGAACCTTACACTTGATCTGCGCAATCTACGCTAGCTGTTACAATTTTCTCCCTTATTCCAAGCCTCGTCCTACTTCTCATTCCTTGTGACGTCGAGATCCTTCCAGGTCTATTTCAGTACGACGTAACCTGTTCTATTCTTCTTCTTCTTCACTCGCCGTTCACCGTAATCTTTCTTGATCTTCCCTAGTGACGTTCATCTCTGCTTCTCTCCAACCGTCACAAGGTAATCTTCATATCCGCCCTTTTCTCCTTAGCGATGTTCTACTTCCACTCTTCATTACCGCCATCGCAAGGTAACCGTTCCTGACCATATGGTCGCTCTTTGATACACGTTTCATCTCCACATGGACAGCACCTCTCCTGATCGTTTCTCTCACAACGGTCTAGTTTCCCCGTCATTCATTATTCCCAGTTCAGTAGCTTCCTAGCTATATAAACCTCGCTGCATGTATTGTAATTCTTTACACTTGATCTGCGCAATTCACGCTAGCTCTTGTGACCAAGCTCCCACTTGTCTCTAGAACCCTTAGTCGAAGCTCTTCGCTTCTCCCTCAGAAACCCTCAGTCTAGACTTCGGTCTATCCTTTAGAATCCTTAGTCCACGTCCATCCGACGTGTCTCTCGTCCTTGATCCCCTTTGTGGTTGCTGGTCTCTTCGTGAGTATCACCCACGAAGGTTCCTTGGTTACTAGACTTGCGTCTGTGTAACACTAGCTCTTGTGACCAAGCTCTTGCTTGCCTTAGTTAAAGCTCTCACTTCTCCCTTGACACCCTTAGTCTCTCAGTCAAAGCCTCACTTCTCCCTAGAACCCCTCAGTCCAAGACTTTGGTCTTGTCCCTCGTCCTTGATCTCCTTAGTAGAGGTTGTTGGTCTCTTCATGAGTATCACCCTCAAGCCCTTGGTTACCAGACTTGCATCTGTGTAACAGGCAACCTCTGTTTCCAAGTCTCCATCTGGGTGGCCAGTCCTAGGCTATTCCCATTGATCTATCTCTCTGTAGTTATCATACTTGATGCCTTCTGGAATCTCCATAGAGAGTGTCTCTTCTCTGTCTGCAATAAGATGATGTCTGATATGATATATGCTGAAGAAGTGGTCCTGTTATTGGCATAGTCAATGCCTGCTGCCAGCTAAGGTCAAATTGTAATAGATAGACATGCTTCTTGCCAACTGAGTGATTGTGTATCATAATAAATTATATATGATACCCATCACCAGTTATGATAGCTTGGGAGTACCATGTAATATTGTGGTGATTGTGAACTACTACATGATTATAGAAGATAGACAATGTACACCTGTGAGTTGAAATATAATAATTGGTATTAGTATTAGCAATGCAACATTTTGCAAGTCAGTGCACACATTATAATCAATGACACCAAATCATGAGGAAGTTAATAAAAATGGTCATGTGAATGTGACTTTCCATAGTTCCTAGATCCTTCAATACTATGCCAGGAATGTAATGTTATGGAATCATGTCATCTACTGCTCATGAAAATGGCATTCATACATATTAATGTGTAGCTATGGTAGACATCCATCCACTACATGCATTGACAGAAATGGATGGTAAAGCTATTCCTGCCTTTCATGTGCAGCTGCAACTATGCCTGCTCTTAGCTTTGGAGGCTAGCTTGGGCAAAAGATGTTTAAATAGAGAATGGGAGGAGGACTATTTCACAGAGCATCTCTGGTATGTAAGATATGATATTTAGTTGGCCTATTCAGTCAATTGGCATTGATTGTTATGCAGAGTGAGTCCTTGTAACCTGGGGCTCAAGGGTGATACTCATGAAGAGACCAATGACCTCTACTAGGGGATTAAGAACAAGGGACAAGACTGAAGTCTTGGGCTTAAGGGGACTAAGGGGACTAAGGGGACTAAGGGACAAGTGAAGGCTTGGTCACAAGAGCTAGCTGGATTGCATAGATCAAGTGTAAATAGTAATGTACATGGCAGCAATGTTTATATACTAGTGTGGGTGACCATACTAGGAACAATGGAAACTAGGAACACTGGATTGTTGTGAGAGAAATGATCAGGAGATGGTGTTCATTGACAGAGAAGAAACAGTATTAAAAGAGTGACCATATGGTCAGGAACTGTACCTTGTGGCAGCTGTAGTGAAGAGTGGAAGGAGAACACCACTAGGGGAAAGAAAGGGAAACAGTAGTGAGAATGGGATAAAGGACAAGGATGAATGTGGATAAGTCGTACTGGTACATGTTATGCTAATGCAGTGGATAATGATAACTCTCAGAAGCTAACCTCCTAGTCTGGTGGACTCAGGGGTGATACTCACAAAGAGACCAACAACCTCTACCACAAAGAACAAAGGGGATGTATAGGCAATCACCCAGTGAAAGGACTCTAGCCTTTCTGCAGTTTGACAATAGAAGAAGTTCCATGTATCCAGGTAAGGGATCAGGAATAGACAAGATAGTTGATGAAGGGTCTTGCTCAATAGCTGAAGGCTTCCAAGAGTGGTCACTAGTCACCACATAGGATTGCATAGAACTAACTTAGAGTTTATAAGGTATATATGGGTGCTCTTATATATAGTGGCTCAAAAAAGTGTCCCAATGTTGGGTCATTTTGGAAAGACTTGGTATTTGTAAATGAACCAAAAGAGATTAGCTTAAACATTTGCAGGGTCAACAATAGCCCTAACCATTACCTAGATGATGAGTTCCTTATTATGTAATTTAGTTACCATGCCACTGAGATATGATCATTTCAAAATGATATGTCATTGGGACACTTATTTGACCCTAATGCTAGTAGCCATTAATTAGTAGATGACATAAGCATTTGAAGGATATTATGCTTCAAACCTTCTTACATGTGTAAATCACATAATATTAAGCAATATAAATAGCAGAGATCACACCATAGGTTACTTAACTATGTCACCAAACTCATTTCCATCTCTACTAAGCTCATATCCATACTTTCTTTGAAACTGGCCTTTTTACTTACCAAACCCCCTCTATAACTGGCTTTAGAAGTCAACTATGGCCAGGGTAAACAAGGGAACTCATCAAAACAGGCAGAACATCAATCTGGGATACCTAACCAAGCTTTCTTTCCTAATAAAAGGAAAATAGTCTCTAGAACTACTATTGGAAAGTGTGAGAATTCTGTCCAGGTTGCCTTTCTCATTGATCCTGCCATCTTCTCTCCTGTCTATCACAAAACTGTTCATGATGTACTGAAGGCTAAATCCCTGAAGATAGTATTTAATATGCAAAATCAATTTTACACACCAAGGATAGAGAGTAGAGACTGGTTATTGCTTTCAAGCCATAAAATGGACTTTGAAGGACTGTAAAATTGTCATTTGGTCATATAAGACCAAGAGGAACAACATTGAGTTAGATAGATGAGAGTATATACAAAAAAGGTAGCAAAGCCATAATATAACAAGAGAATATATGGAATAGTCAAGTTTTATGGAGGTTTCTTGAGATGAATTGATTGGAATGGAGTTGGAATTCTTACTGAGATTGAGGGTTGGATAGATAGCAAGCAGTATGTCTTCATTTTGGAAGACAATCTGCTTTCTGGCATGAAAAATTTAGGGATTTTCTCAAAAGAACATTATCTTATTATAGGGTAATAATCATAAGCACCCCTTAAAACAGCTAAAAATGGCAAGGTTCTTAATTGATCAAGGTCCTTCATTTGCTAGCACAATCTCCAGACCTCAATTATATTGAAGATCTCTGGCAAATACTTAAACAGCATTTTGTCTGGTCCATGTCCCCTATCTCCCATCATTTGTTGAGTGTGAGTTGTGGTGTGTAAAAGTATTCATTTTCCTTGAGCCTATAGTGTGGTGTATATACTCCAAAGATGTTGCAATTGGCAACATTGACTGGCCAGGGTTGAATTGTAACACACACTGTGAAAGCAGTGAAAACCTTCATTGAGAACATTTGGAAGAAGCTAGAAGGAGCTAAAAAAGACTACATCACCATGAAGCAGCTTGATAATGATTTCACTGGTTGGAATGCCTGGATCAAGTGGATGTTCTTGGCTTAGAAGACATGGGGATTGAATGTTGCTATCAATAATGTGTTGTCTGCTCAAGAACTTATGTCTCATAACATTCTAGAGATGCACAGTATATGATGTGATGTCATATTTAGTTTCCAGCTTTGCTAATGCTTAGCAGTTATCTAAAGCTGATGAAGTCAGCATCTACATGGCTCAAGTCAATCCAGTGGAGCATTTTTTTGCAGATAATGTATATGTTGGCCACAGCATGATCTTGAAGTCAAACACAGGGAAGTTTGTGAGAATGTGCCTTACTATCTCATGGAACTGATATCAAAAATCCAACACACAGTGATGTGAAGAAAATTAAGGAGAGCATTAAAAAAAATAAAGGAAGTTTCTGTTAAGTACTTTATGTGATTTAGGCCTCCAAGTAATGTCTGCCAAGGGTACAAGTTCTACTACTACTCAAATCTGTACCTTCCTCAAAGAGTTACATGCCTTACTTATACTACTCATGCAATACAAAGATGAAGAATTGAGGAAGTTGGTTGGGTCTTACATCACTGACATGAAGGCCAAGCTAGCCACTGCTCACAAAGATGCTGGCACAGAGACATCAACGAGTATGTGACAGTTTGGTCTACTGAGATTCATTGTTTATTGGATTGCAGAGTTACCAAAGGTGATTCATGACATGCTGCTAAAACTTGTGACCATGGAAGATATCCATGCTATTAGCTATGATATTCTCATCATGTCCAGGCCATGGCAGTCACCAAACATATTGACATCAAGCTCAACCAGCTGGTATCCATTGAGGACTAGTATGAAGGCATTGAGGAATTGAAGGACTTTGGTGAGGAAGTATTACAGATAAAGCTTGGTCTTTCAGAAAAACAATTATCATTCTTCCAGGAATGGACTGACCCCAATGTGATGACTGATCCATGGACCAATGAGAGTCAAGCCTGGTTGAAAAACAAGAAGATCACTGATGCCATAATGACATCAACTTGTAGGCATCTATCAAATGTTAGAATGTGCCTTGAAAGGAAAACCCATCCTACTCATGGATAGAGTTGGTCTTGGCAAGATATTGCAAGTTTTTTGGAGTGATTAGTTGTCCTGTGTTTTATCAACAGAGCTACATAGCACATGGCCAATTTCCTGGCATGTTTGGTTTGTTTATATTCACAGGCATTAGCAAAATTGATGTTGACCATTCATTTAGCAAGTCAAAAGTTTCCATTGGAGAATGATAATATCCCTAATCTCCCTCATTTAATTGTTTGTCCAGTAAATCTTTGAGAACAATGGGATGTAGAAATCAAGTGATTTTTTACTCCATCCTCATTCAATATTTTTCCAATATATTGGTCAATATGATACCAGATCCACTTGGTGGACCATGCTATATGCTGCAAGTCATTAGCCTCATTCATAGCACATCATCCTTGCAACATCAATAGTGAGTAATCACACTTCATCAGTTCTACACCAAATCTGTTACAATTCAACCTTGGCCAGCAGTGGGCATCAACTACAATGACATGGGTGAACATACTCCATTCTATGGAATGATTGACAACAGACATTTTCTTATCACAGACAGAGGAGAACTTGATGCAGAAGAACAACAGAAGATAGAAGAGATGGACCAGATGAAGGCATGGGCTGCCAGCCAATACTCAGAGACAGATCCCCTCATCAACTACTTCCCTTTGGGGTACTCTCTCTATTTGGGTCAGGCCACATAATCAGTTTGCACATTCCTTTTTTGTTCTTGGGAACATTTTCCTTTTCAGGAGGCCAGCACTCAGCTACTTTAATAGCCAGCTCCACTTTCTATTTGATATTTGATATTTATACTCATGCTCAATTGTGGCATAAGAGCCATACTGGCTTTCAGTTATGTTTCATAGCCAATACAAGCTTCATTGACATTCTATGCCTTTCCATTTCTTTTCTTCCATGGACATATAACCCTCCTAAGCTATTCTATTATATAGCTTGTAATCCCCATCTCCATATGTACTGTACAGTGGCTCAAAAAAGTGTCCCAATGTTGTGTCATTTTGGAAAGACTGGTTATTTGTAATAGAACTAGAAGGAGTTAGCTTAAACTCTTGCAGGGTCAATAATAGCTCTAACCATTATCTAGATGATGAGTACCTTATTATGTAATTTGGTTGCCATGGCATTGAGATATAATCATTCTAAAATGACATGTTATTGGGACACTTATTTGAGCATCATTTCTGTTCTATGGTTTTGGTATTTATCATGCCCTACCCTTGCCTTTATCATCACCTCTAGTCTTCTACATATGCATTTTAGCCATCTTTGACATTTATTAACTTTTATCTTGCCCCATTCTATTGTTATTCTCTTCAAAAGCCTTGAAAGTCCTTTGGTGGCATTATATAGTAATTGATTTTTTTTTTCAAGAATTTTCCAGAGATCTTCAATAGGATTGAGGTCTAGAGATTACGCTGGCCAACCAAGGACCTTGATCCATTAAGAACCTTGCCATTTTTAGCTATTTTAAGGGATGCTTAGGATCATCAACCTATTATAAGGCAATGTTCTTCTCAGAAAATCTCTAACTTTTTCATGCTGGGAAGTGGATTGTCTTTAAAAATGAAGATATACTGCTTACTACCCATCCACCCCTTAATCTCTGTAAGGATCTCAACTCCATTCCAATCCATGCATCTCAAAAAGCTTTAGTTAAACCTGACTATTCCATATATTCTCTTGTCCTATTATGGCTTTGCCACCTTTTTCTGTATATACACTCTTCTGTCTAACATAATGTTGTTTATTCTTGTCTTATCTGACCAAATGACCTTTTTCCAGTCCTTCAAAGTCCATTTTATGGCTTGAAAGCAAAAACCAGTCTTTACTTTCTATTTGTGGTAGGTAAAATTGATTTTGCATTTCAAGTACCATCTTTGGGGATGCAGCCTTCAGTATATCATGAACAGTTTTGGGATAGATAGGAGAGAAGATGGCAGGATCAATGAGAAGGGCAGCCTGGACAGAATTCTCACACTTTCCAGTAGTAGTTTAGAGACTATTAGAACAAGAAAGATTGAAAAGGTATCCCAGCTTGATGTTCTGCTTGTTTTGGTGGGTTCTGTTGTTTACCCTGGCTATGGTGGACTTTGAAAGCCAGTTACAGTTATGGAGGGGATTTGGTAAGTAGAAAGGCCAGTTTCAAAGAAAATAAGGATATAAGCTTAGTATTACGCAGACGCAAGTCTAGCAACCAAGGAACCTTCGTGGGTGATACTCATGAAGAGACCAACGACCACAAAGGAGATCAAGGACTGAGGAGGCATCAGATAGATGCAGACTAAAGGTTCTAGAGGGTAGACCAAAGTCTAGACTGAGGGGACTAGAGGGAGAAGCAGAAGCTTCGACTAAAGGTTCTAGAGACAAGCAGAAGCTTGGCCACAAGAGCTTGCATATATTGCGAAGATCAAGTGTGTGGTTTACTATACATGCAGCGAGGTTTATATAGTCGAGTAACTACTAAACCGGGAACAATGGGTGTCGGGAAAACTGGACCGTTGTGAGAGAAATGGTCAGGAGATATGCTGTCCATGTGGAGATGAAACATATATCAAAAGGGTGACCATATGGTCAGGAACGGTTACCTTGCAATGGCGGTAATGAAGAGCAGAAGCAGAACATCGTGTTACAATTTTCTCCCTTGTTCCTAATCTCGTACTACTTCTTGTTCCTTGCGATGTAGAGATCCTCCCCGGATTATTCCAATACGACGTTCAGTGCTCCATTCTTCTCTTTCTCCATTCCCCGTTCACCGTTGTCTTCCTTGACCTCCCCTAGTGACGTTCTTCTCCGTTTCTCTCCAATC
>JBBPTR010000477.1:0-12613 GCA_038094255.1 Porphyrellus aff. niger
GTTCATGAGAATCAGTCACAAAGATATGGCACTGTCAAGGTGCTGATGGTCCCTTCATCCTGGATAAGTTTAGCTTTCACAAATGAAGAATTGCCAGATGTTGCCCTTATCCACATGAGAAACTGGAGTCAATGATCATCTTGCAATGTCAATGGTGATTCATGATGAGGTCAGGTGATGAGTGGAAAGACTCAGACAGACTGAGGAGATGGGGGTGTTGAGCAACATATTATTATTGGTTATTCTCATACAGTCAAATTTATATACATAAGTAAGGTAGAGAGTCTGGGACTCTGTATGGAAATGAGAGATTGAGGTGGAAGGTGAAGAGTATGAGCTACAAAGTGTGGGTAAAGGTGCACAGTGCCTCCTGGTCATGGTCTGAGGGGCCGAGTGTCAGCTGTGTTCCCAGAGGTTAGGAGTGCCTGACAATATGAGCTGGTGTGAGGGCCCCATGAGATAGGAGGGCATGCTTATGAAGGGTGGTTACCAGACTGGTGGCATGGCAAGTCTGGTGAATTCCAGAGTGGTTTCAGGCAGCATGGTTTGTATGTAGGGTGAGAGGATTTGACTGTGCTTGCAGAGGTAAAGCTGGAAGGTGTTGCTTGCCCAATGGCCCTTGACTTTCATGACCTTGAAGGGGATGCCCTGGAGGAGGTACTCAAGCATGGCACCAATTTGTATGCTGTGGCCTTGAATGTGTTTGAAGCCAGCAGATTTGGCTGCTTTGCTCAGACATGTGAGGAAGGTCTATCTGGTCATTGGTTTATGTCCCTGTCCTCTCTTGTATGCAAAGAGGGGGCCATTGGTTGGGTGGTCATTGAGTTCAAGGTGTCATTTGAAGGTGGAGGATGGGTCTGTAGGTCCAACCTGTCTGGCCCACTGTACCTCTTCTCTGGTGACTAATGCTTTTGTGTGTGGGAGACAGAACACCTTGGTGTGCAGCCTGTTGTGGTTGGTGTCATCCCATACATCTCCAGGTGTGATGTTCTCCTTCAGGTTGAAGGCATTGAGTCACTTGAGGATGAATTCACCAACCTGTGTGACTGTGTAGAATAATGTGGTTAGGCAGGTGAAGAAGGTGGAATTGAGGGGGTTATTCTGGTTGAGATTGTCTCTGATCATGGAGATCATGTCAGTGGTGATTGGTCTTCATTTTCCATGCTTGGCTGCTGAGGGGGCAAGTTTGGTAGTGCCTTTCAGCATGGTGTTGATCTGGTCCTTGTGAAGTGACCAAAGAAGGGCATATAGGGTGTGCCAGGCATGTACTGTGTAGTTGTGTAAAGCCTTCCTGGAATAAGAACCTGCGAGTGCTGATACAAAAGTGGATATGGTTGTAGTGCTTGCTGGGGCATGGTCATGTTCTGGCATGCCATGTGAGTTGCAGAAGATGTGGAAAACTAGGAGGCCAGCACTGTATGCTATGTGGGTATTATCTGACAATCCAGTGAGTGTGACTTGCTTGATTCGTTCCCTCAGCTCTGGCATGAGCCGAGCTAAAAGAGCTGCTGTGGCATCTGGATGTGGGATCCACTTCTTGAGGTGGTCCTTGGTGGGACAAAGTGATTGCAGCTTGGATGGGATGGGGGTAAGGTTTGTGGGGTATGGTAGGATGTGAGTACATGATTCAGTCTTGGGCAGTAGGGTAATGTGGCCAAAGTTGATGTTAGAGGCAGATAAGGTTGGCTTGTGGGTCATCAAAGTGGAAGATGAGATTGGCGAGGGCTGGAGGGATTTGGGTACAAGGAAGTACACAGGTGATGGGGGGATACTGCTGTCTAGATGGTAGGTCTGCAGGGTTCTGGGCACTTGGGACATATTCTGCAAAGACCCTATGGGGAGGGGATGCCAGGGTATTGTTACACTAACATGATGGCTAACGATAACCTCTGGAAACTAACCTCCTTGTCTTCCAGGCTCAAGGGTGGTACTCATGAAGAGACACAACAATCTCTACTGCGTAAGAGCAAGAGGATGGTATAGGATTGATCTGTAGGCAATCACCCATATAGGGACTCTAGCCTATCCTGTGCTGGGTTGAATGACTTAAAGGAGCTCCACGTATCCAGGTGAGGGATCAGGAACAGTGATAGAGTTCAACAAGCAAAAGGTCTCACCTGAGCTAAGGCTCCACAAGGCAGTTGCTAGTCACCATGTGAGATTGTGTAGAACTAACTTAAAGTTACAGGGTATGAAGTGATGCTGTATTTATACATAAAGGAAGTGTGCACAGACCAAGGCCTATTAGGGAAAGGGCATCCAAGAAAGGGAAGACATAACAGGTCTCCCCAGCTATTGGGAATAGCTATTGGAGATAAATAAGTACCAGGCCAATAGTGATAAGAGAGCAGTCATAAATAGAACTTGCTGATGAAGCAAGGAATGGAAATTAAATAGACTGAAACTCAGCAATTGGAAATGGTGGAGCAGTGGAGCATCAGTGGCATCCACAGTTGATGGTGGCACCTGCCAAGGCACTGTGCCAAGGTACTGTTCTCATGTCTGGACTAGGTAGTTCTGTGGTGTGTGAGAGTCGGATCTACCCAGAGGTCTGGATCTAGGAGAAGTGAGTCTGGGCGGTCAGTGGCCAATGAGTATCCCATTGGGTAGTAGTCCAGTAGCCTGTCAGTCTCTTGGTAGAGTGATGCAGCCTGAGCCTCTAACATCCATGTAGTCTCCTTATTGTCCCATTGTTCCTTGTAGGTCAAGAAAGTTGAATCAAAGTCTTCTGGTCCCAGTTGCCAGTGTGTAGTAGTAGTGCCCATTGTGCCATTGGGGCAAATTGTAACAGGTGTGGTAGATCCATTGGAATGCAGTGTTCATGGGTTTGTTGTGGCTGTGGCCTTTTCTCCAAGCATCAACCACTTCTTGGTCATTACAATGGACTTTGAACAGATAACTGGAGGTATTGAGGGTGAGTAGTGTGTAGATGAGCAGTTTGAAAGCAATGGTTTTGGCCCACCTGATATCCAATCTATGTTGCTTCCATTGTTTGTGGAGCCTCCAGGCTCTCCAGCAGTGGCTGATGACAATGGCCAGACTGGTAAAACTGGCATTGGAAAAGGCTGTGAGATCAATAGTGTGGGTATGGATGGGAATTGGTATGGGAATGGAGAAGGTAAGCCTCTATGCCCACCAGTTCAGGTCATCTTCAGTCCCATGGGGCTGATGACTTGGTAGGTATGGGTTGTCTGCAAAGATGCTGAGCATCACTTGCAGATTAGTCAGATAGGCACTGCCTTCAGGAATGACTAGTGATGCATGGGATAGCCTGCCATAAAGTTTCTCAACCTCCTAGAGGGTGTGGGCTTTCATCTTCAGCCAGTCATGTATTGTGCCAATGTATTTTGTGTGTTTTGCTTCAGTTAGTTTGACTGTTCTCCTGTCCAGATCCCATGTGAACCCCATGAAAGTGGGCTTTGAGAAAAATGGTATATCTTTGGAGAGTTCCTATGGGATTTCTAAGCAGTCTGAAACGGAGTCAATATGTGTGAATGAGTATGTGTGCATTTCAGGTACATTTTTCTGGTGCCAGTCCTTAATTGGGTGTTTGTAGTCCTTGGTGAATTTCTCATGGGACCCATCTGCCAGCTGGGATCCTTTGAACCAGAGGTGGCCTTCATCTCTGATCAAGCCACCATTCTGGGTGAGGACTGTTACAATTTGCCCAGGGGACTCTAACGGGACATACTTCAACCAATGGCTACTGGAACCAGATGTACAGGACAACGCTTACTTGCTCTATGTAGAGCAATGGAGGAACGATGACATCACTGACTTACTGGAGGCAGAAGCAGCAGGACTACACACAGAGACGGACGGATTACTGGACTACCATCCTA
Source organism: Porphyrellus aff. niger (assembly GCA_038094255.1). Lineage (NCBI taxonomy): Eukaryota > Fungi > Basidiomycota > Agaricomycetes > Boletales > Boletaceae > Porphyrellus > Porphyrellus aff. niger. Next base: position 3,843 of record JBBPTR010000477.1, read on the forward strand.
TGGGATACTCCATCACCACCAACCGTCCAGACTCCCTATTGCCCGATCCAGATCTATGGATCGATCCCACTTTAGCAAGACGTCGTACGCATTAGGAGGCCCTGCGAGACTTCGCATAGATTGGGATGGCCTGGGAATTTGTGCCTTGGCATGAACACTTTGGGAATGCCACCATCACTGCGGACGTCACTGATGCGCCACCATTTCATCTGCTGAGTTTCATTCCATTTCATATTCCCTCTATGGCAATCCCTATTACTATTTATATTTCTTGCTCAGTCAGCTTCTCTTCTTTATTTCCAATTCCTTATTTATCCAGGGAACCCCAGGGATTCCCCTTCGTCTCCTTTCCTCTTCTGGACGTTTACCTCTCCTAAAGTGTTCTCTCACATGCTTCGTACTCCGACCCTACATAGTATTTATAGCGCCCATTTCGTACCCTGTAACCTTAAGTTAGTTCTACGCAATCTTACGTGGTGACTACACAACCGCCTTGGGAAAGCTCCGCGCTTTAGGCGAGACTTGCTCCTCGAACCTTCTCTTCCCCTTGATCCCTAACCTGGATACTTGGGACCCCTTTCTCGAGTGGAGCTACATTCAGTCCATCACACGTTTCCCTTGACTCACGGTCGTTGCGTCTCCTCGTGAGTACCACCCGTGCGGATTCAAGGAGGTTAGTTTCTTGAGGTTGCCGTTAGCCATCGCATTAGCGTAACAAGGACCTCAGACTTGTAGGATTGGTATTGGTTGTAGTTGATCACATGCTAGCAAGGGATGTGTATGAAAAGGTAATCATCAACCTAGGCAATCATGGGATTGATCCCAGCTGCCCTAAAAATGTTGAGGCCAGTGTCCTGGAGATGCCCATAGATTCTGGCAGAAGGGCTATGGCCAAAGCAGAGGGAGGTGTCAACTACAAAGAGGTCTTGCTGGTTGCTAATGTGTATGATAAGGGCAGGCCAGTTGGAAGGGTGAAGAGGGATGGTGCAGTAAGCTTTGGCTACATCATGGGTTACTCCTTCAGATCCTGCCAGAAGTAACATAACAAGAGCACAGGCCATGTGAAATGTTTCCCAAGTGGAAGGAAAGAGGTTCAAGTTTACCTGTGCATCGATTGATGGGGGTTCACCTGGGTGTGGATCATGGGCATATGAGAGGTCCTGGATAAGCCTATATTTACCTGGTTTTCCTGGCCTGGGTATTAGATTCAAAGGTTAGGATTGAAAGGGGCCAATGAATGATTTCAGCTCAACCTTATTAAAGGGGCCTATATACCATTGTTTCATAAATTCCTTCTGGATAATTTCCTAAAAGGCCTCATGGTTTAAATCAATGGAAGGATTATTAGGGAAAGTAAAAGAGAAAAAAATCAGAGGGGCATGTATGTGGAATCCATTAATGATCTGGTCAACCAGGAGCAGATATCTATTAGAAAGGTCATATTGTAAAAGGACATCTTTCCAGCCTTGAGCTTTGTATGGGATAATGGCATTACTTTACATTCATGTGAGAAGCTTGCTGGCAGTGGGGTTGGGGTCTCCACAACCAGAGCACTCATGGTTATGGCCCTTGGCTGCATAGCCTCTTGGGTGCTAAAAATCCCAGCATATCATGCTTCCATTTCTATTGACCAGGCATCCTTGAGGGTTGTGAGAGCAGTGTGTAGGTCCAAAGTTGTCCCAGAGGGAGGAGGCATTACATGGGATGTAGTCAGGGCATTCATCATGCCTTCCAAGGCTTTTCAGGCAGACAAGGGGAGTCTTTGCATTCTGAAAAGGGTTTCTATGCCTGCCATCATTGCTGCAACTATGTCTTGGTGATCTGGATTGGTGGTAGGGAGATTGGGGGGACCAGGAGTGTCTGCCATGAGATGGGGACCTGCCTCTGGTGGGATGAGGGCCTCTCACTGGGTGATGGCATGGGGATGTGGATCTGGACAAGTGGTGTCTCAGATAGCAGGTGGGTTGCCACCCTCACTCAAAGTGCTGCAGGGAAAGGTATGCTCAAGCTATATGTTCAGGGAGGGGAATAGTGTGCAAGGTAGTGTTCAGGAGGCAGTGTAACAGCAGCAAGGGTAGCAGTGTTTCAGTGGTGTGTGGCAGTATTTTGGCAGTGGGGGTGATGATGGTTAACAGCAGGAGTGACAGTGTTTTGGCAGCATGTGTAGCTGTATGTGTGGCAGCATAAATGGTAGCAGTTTAAGGATGGTGAGAAGCAAGGGCATTGTCCAGGGGGAGTGGGTATGTGTGAGGGGTTAATCAGCAAACTAGATGGGGAAGAGGGGGGAGAAATTGGTTTACCTGCTTGAGGCTTCACGTGATGTCCTAGGAGTCTGTTACGCTAACGCGATGGCTAACGGCAACCTCGAGAAACTAACCTCCTTGAATCTGCACAGGTGGTACTCACGAAGAGACGCAACGACTGTGAGTCAAGGGAAATGGGTGATGGATCGAATATAGCTCCACTTGAGAAGGTCCCAAGTATCCAGGTCAGGGATCGAGGGGAAGAGAAGGTTCGAGGAGCAAGTCTCGCCTAAAGCGCTGAGCTTTCCCAAGGCGGTTGTGTAGTCACCACGTAAGATTGCATAGAACTAACTTAAGGTTACAGGGTACGAAATGGGCGCTATAAATACTGTGTAAGGTCAGAGTACAAAGCGTGCAAGAGAACGCTTTAGGAGAGGTAAACATTCAGAAGAAGAAAGTAAGTAAAGGGGAATCCCTGGGGTTTCCCTGGATAAATAAGGAATTGGAAATGGAGGAACGGAACCAGTCTCATGAGAGATATAAATAGTAAGAGGGATTGCCATAAGGAGAATATGAAATAGAAGGAAACTCAGCAGATGAAATGGTGGCGCATCAGTGGTGTCCGCAGTGATGGTGGCGTTCCCAAAGTAATCGTGCCAAGGCACGACTTCTTAGGCCATCTCAATTCGTGCAGTATCTCTCAGGCCCTCCTAATGCGTACAATGTCTTGCCAGAGTGGGATCAATCCATAGATCTGGATCGGGGAGTAGGGAGTCTGGACGATTGGTGGCGATGTTGTATCCCATGGGACAGTAGTCCAGGAGCCCGTCGTTCTCCATATGCAGCCCAGCTGCCTCTGCCTCCAGTAAGTCTGTAATGTCGTTGTTCCTCCATTGCTCTACGTAGAGCAAGTATGCGTTATCCTGTATGTCCGGTTCCAGCAGCCATTGTTGAAAGTGTGTCCCGTTAGAGTCCCCAGGGCGAATTGTAACAGAGTCTAGCTTTCATGCAATCTTGTCCATGAGGACATCATTGATTGGGCCAATGTTGTATAGGGACTTTAGCTTGAGCTTCTCATGCCAGTCAAGCCAGACTCTTGATATGTAGTGCAGGAGAACTTGTTCTCCTTGTTTCCCTTTAGCATGAAAGGCATGGTTGTTGATGTTGTGGAAAAAGTGGTTAAAGGCATTGACTGCTCAGTCGCCCCACTGTGCTTTGTGGATGGCAGTGAGAAAGATGTTCTTGGTGAAGCCAAATTGGGCATAAGTTAATTGATGGTCCTGCTTTGCATGTTTGGATGCAGATGATGAGCCAGCACCATGTGTGGTGAGGTCTCCTTCTGCTGTCTTGGAAAGTGTTAGGGTCTTATTGTCAACTGCTTGTCTGACAGTGTGTGCTGCCTTGTCAATGTGCTGCCTTGTCAAGCTCCTCTTTGGTGAAGTACCAGAGCAGGACATATTTATGTGCTTCCAGGCATTTGGTGGTGTACTCAGTATGTTTCTGTGAAAGAGTGGAGGTGACCATTTCATCTTCATTGAAGATGATGGGCTGGGCATTGGGCTCATCTTCTGCATCATTTCTGGGTAGGGGCTGGCACATGGGGGGTAAGGGATGCTGGTCTTGGTAGTGATCTGCCTCATGGTAGTGTGAATCCCAGTCTCTGCATAGGGGCTTAATCTTGTCCTCCTCTGGGACTCTCCTGTGATATGCATGTCCAGGAAAATGGCTGCCAGGCCAAGCTGGGCCCAGTGTTGGTCAAGGAAAAGGAGGGCTTGCTCCCTGCCCATGCACTGTCTTTCCATTATCAGATTAAAGAGGGCTTTGAAGCCTGGGAGGGTGAAGTCTGGCAGTGGAAGAGGATGCTCTGGCTTATCCATGCTTTGGGAAAAGCAGTCTATGTAGCATGTTGAGAGAAGAAAGGAAAAAGGTGTTGAAAGAGTGACTTGAACAGTGACTATCAAAAATGATTGGGTGAGCTGTGGACAGCAAGCAGGCTGATGCAAGGGATACAAAAGAGAATGTGCTACATCACAGCCACTCAGACAAAGACAAAATTCTATTCCTAGTTGTAGACACCTATGTACTAGAATAACCACTATTAAGATAACTGAGTACTGGTCCACAAGAAAGGAAAGTCTCTTACATCCAAATGGAGCATGAGCAGAAACAAGAAAAAGGTCTAGAACCAGTTATGTGAGTTAGCTGGGTCCTGGTCGTCCAGAATAGGAAGGAGAGATTCATTGGGTCATCCAGTATGGAGGGAATACCCCAAAGGGAAGTAGTCAATGAGACCATCTGTTACAATTCACCCCGGGGACTCTAACGGAACACACTTCAACCAATGGCAGCCGGAACCGGACGTACAGGACAACACATACTTGCTCTATGTAGAGCAATGGAGGAACGATGACATCACGAACTTATTAAAGGCAGAAGCGGCTGGACTTCACAGAGAGGACAACAAACTCCTGGACTATTACCCCCTTGGGTATAACATCTCCACCAACCGTCCAGACTCCCTACTCCCCGATCCAGATCTTTGGGTCAATCCCACTTTAGAACGACGTCGTACTGAGTAGGAGGGCCTGGAAGTCATGCCTGGGCACAAACACTTTGGGAATGCCACCATCAGCTGTGGATGCCACCATCATTGCGGACACCACTGATGCTCCACCATTTCCAATATCTATTTCATATGCTGAGTTTCATTCCATTCCATATTCTCCATATGGCAATCGCCATTACTATTTATATTTCCTGCTTGGCCAGCTTCTCTTCTCTATTTTCAATTCCCTATTTAGACGGGACTCCCCAGGGAAACCCCAGGGATTCCCCTTTACTTACTTTCCTCTTCTGGATGTTTACCTCTCCTAAAGCGTTCTCTCGCACGCTTCATACTCCGATCTTACACAGTATTTATAGCGCCCATTTTGTACCCTGTAACCTTAAGTTAGTTCTACGCAATCTTACATGGTGACTACACGATCACCTTGGGAAAGCTTCGCGCTTTAGGTGAGACCCTTCTGCTCCTCGAACCTTCTCTTCCCCTTGATCCCTAACCCAGATACTTGGGACTTTCTATCAAGTGGAGCTTTATCAAGATATATGATCCATCACCCATTTCCCTTGACTCACGGTTGCTGTGTCTCCTTATAAGTACCACCCATGCGGATTCAAGGAGGTTAGTTTCTTGAGGTTGTCGTTAGCCATCGCATTAGCATAACACCATCAGTCTCACTGTACCAAAGTGCTGCTTTTGCCTACGTCCAGTCCATATCCTCTATCTCCCATCATTCTTCAGCATCAAGTGAACCTCTATCTGTGATAAGAAAATGTCTGTTATTCACAAGTCCATAGTATGGTGTGTGTGCTCCAGGAATGTCATAGTTAGCATCACTGACTGGCCAGGGTTGAATTGTAACAATCAGCATATCCAGGAGGTTGATGCATGTAGATGTGCTCATCATCAGTAAGCTCTCCATTTAGGTATGCACCTTTAATATTGACTTGATGCAATTCCATATTCTGTTGTGCAGCAAGTGTGAGGACTATTTAGATCAAAGCAAGTTTGGCAATGGAAGCATAAGTGTCAAAATAATTGATGTCCAGTATCTGCAAGAATCCTTGCACAACAAGGCATGCTTTGTATCTGACAATGTTACCAGCAGCATCTTTCTTTGCATTGAAGAGCCATTTTGAGCCAATGAGATTTGTGCCAGCTAGTAGATCAATGAGCTCCCAAGTATTGGCCTTCTAGAGTGTATCAAGCTCCTCATGGATTCCCTGTTCCCATTGTGGCCATTTGTGCCACTATTTTGCATCTGCAATGGATGTGGGCTTGAGGGCTTTGGCTTTGGCCATAAAGTCATTCAGTGCTAGTGTGAGCTTGTTATTGTAATTGATTGCTGTCTCAGTTGTAGCCATCATCAGGTTTACTATACCATCTGCTTCAAGTGATGTGATGCCTGGGTTTGATTTGGGAATTCCAGGAAGACAGGCTGGTAGCTGGACACCATGCAGTGATATGAGATTTGTAGCCTTGCCATCAATGATGTCAAGAACACACTGAGAGGGCCAGCAAGTGCATTTTGGACATGAAGCATTAACAGTATCAGTGGTATGCAGTGGCATGGTGGAAGGCAGTGATGGCAATGAGAGGTTTGGCAAAGAGATGGGCACAGGAGTGACTGGGTTAATACTTGGATGAAAATGAGTAGGGACATACAGTATGCCTGTGTGATGTTGCCCAAAGAAATGTCATCATCCTCCCCCTCAATGATATGCAGGAAGGTGTCCCAGTAGACATTCCATTTGACGGTAATGGACTGCCACAATGGCCAATAAACATGAACAGCATTCTCTGTTTGGTCATCAACTCCTGCCCATCACCCTTTTTCCACATTGTTGCCCAGCTTCATCCCTTCTCAACACAGACAAAAACCTCAGATCCCCACTCATGCATGCCATGCAAATCCAGTTTCTTGGTGAAAGCAACCTCATATGGCATCAGACCATCAAGAGCTTTGGTGGGTGTTCAATTTTTTAGCCAAATGGCATGTCTGGCAGCCTTACCCCACAGAAACTTCAGCAAACTGCTAGCATGCAACATTGCATGGATTCACTCAAGGAGAGTACAGTTCAAGCACTCTGCAATGCCATTATACTAAGGGATATCATGTGCTATGAAATGCTGCATGGTACCCTGGCACTGCAGGTACAGCATAAATTTGCAGCCTTGATACTCTCCTCCATGATCAGAGTGGAGGAGTTTTACTTTCACAGCAAGCTGCCAGTCAAGCCACCATTCAAAAACTGGTAGGCATGAAAGGTATCACTCTTCTGGCAAAGCACATACATGTAGGTGAGCTGCAAGTGACTGTCCATGAAGGTGACATATTTCTCTTTGGGGACCAGACTAATCTCTTGGTGCTCTCACCATCAATCAAATGTCATGCTTTCTACTTGTGAAGCTGAATATATCATCATCTCTGAATCCTCCCAGAAGCTCATCTGGCTGCATGGACTTCTCAATGGACTTGGTTTCTATTAGTAAACTGCATTACCTATCCTATGCAATAATAATGGTGCTGTTATTGTTTCCAGTGATCCTGCTTTCCATTCTAAGCTGAAACATGTTCCAGTCAAATACCATTACATTCATGAATGTGTTTCTGATGGTCAAATTTTCCTTCATCATGTACCCTCTAAGGACAACATTGCAGATGCCTTCACTAAAGCACTCACCAATGCTCACTTTGAGCATCTTTGGTCTCATATGGGTCTACAGGACTTAATGTGAGGAGGAGCTCTTGTCCAGGCGAAGTAGTCTTCATATGTTCTTTTCTTTCTTCTTCACTCTACTATATGACCAATATCTTTTTTCCTTTCATGTGCTCTTATTGATACATGCATCAAAGAGGAGTGTTGGTATACATGGCACATGACCAAGAGTCTGTAAACCAAACCTTATACTACTTACTATAAGTAAGCTTGTTCATTCTCAAACTTCCCTCAGTTGTTGTCCATAATATCTGAGGGTGAGTTGCTCCTGCTATTATTCATGTCATTGTTATTCACTTATCATGTAGACTAAGTGTGTTTAGGTACTAATCCAGTCATTGTCCATAATGTCTAAGGACTAAGTGTGTTTAGCTTCAACAGGTTATGAGCCCTGTAGTAGTGTCTGCTGCCAAGTGTTGCTGTAGAAGCTTGTTGCTCTTTACATTCCAATACACTGTATTTCCCAACAGGCATAGGTACCCATCAAGCTCCCCTACAATCTGTTTTGTGTTCCATGTCTATCCAAGTTGATCCAGTTCCTTGCATACATATCCATTCTATCTGTGTCTGGACTAACCTATCCACCTTCCCTTTCAGACTTGCTTTCTCTTCATTTTTTCTTTTTCTTTTTCTTTCCTTCTTTTCCTTAATTTTCTGTTCAACCATTTAGTTATTCTACTTAGTTATGCATTCGACCTTAAGGTCTTTTAGACCAGAACCTCTGGACTGCTCTTTTTCCTTCATATATATATAGATCTCATCCACACATGATATATCTAAGCAACTCTTATTTAGTTTGTCTTCACCACCAACAGCAGATTAGCTCATATTATGATAAGATTTATCTTCTTCCTTACAAGATTCACATCTTGTCAAAGTCCTGGGAAAATGCCTGGAATATAAACCTGTTGTACATAGGATTGATAAATTCAGCTTTTGCTCTGTCAAGTTGTTGTCTGTCCATTCAAAAATTTCATCACCTTCATCTTACAACCTTGTCTTTTGTCTCTCTTGTATCTGGTTCTCATCCTAGACTGGACTCTACTTGATCCACTTGTCATTCAATCCAGTTTTGACCCAGACTTTCTCATCCACACCAGGAAAGGTCTTTATAACCCTTTCTCATTCTTTATATGACCAACAGAAACCCCTTTGGATGAGGAAACCTTGCCCACACCTGTTTTACCTGACTAGCTAGACATTCCAGTAGTCAAGGATACCCCCTTTACATTCTTACATTGCTACAGG
>JBBPTR010000478.1:0-12605 GCA_038094255.1 Porphyrellus aff. niger
CTCACGAGCGATAAATATAGTAAGATGAAATGGCCATAAAGGGAATTGGAATTGGAATGAAACTCAGCATATGAAATGGTGGCGGCGCCACTGATGGTGGCGTATCAGTGGCGTTCCCAATCCGGCCTCGTCCTAAAGTAGAACGTGGGATCTACCCAAAGATCTGGATCGGGGAGTTGGGAGTCAGGACGGTTGGTGGGATTGTCGTACCCCGTGGGAAAGTAATCCAACAACCCATCCGTCTCTCTATGCAAGCCCGCTGCTTCTGCCTCCAGTAGGTCTGTTATGTCGTCGGCCCTCCATTGTTCCTCATAGAGTTTATACGCGTTGTCCTGTACGTCTGGTTCCGGTTGCCATTGATAGAAGCCCTGGGGGCGAATTGTAACAGGTGGCACTCACGAGGAGGCGCAGTGACTGTGAGTCAAGGGAAACAGGTGATGGATCGAATGTAGCTCCACTCAAGAAGATCCCAAGTATCTAGGTCAGGAATTGAGGGGAAGAGAAGGTTCAAGGAGCAAGTCTTGCCTAAAGCGTGGAGCTTTCCCAAGGTGGTCATTAAGTCACCACGTAAGATTGCGTAGAACTAACTTAAGGTTACAGGGTACGAAATGGGCACTATAAATACTATAAAGGGTCAGAGTATGAAGCATGCGAGAGAACGCTTTAGGAGAGGTAAACGTCCAGAAGAGGAAAGTAGACGAAGGGGAATCCCTGGGGTTTCCCTGGATAAATAAGGAATTGGAAATAGCGGAGAAAAGCTGACTGAGCGAGAAATATAAATAGTAATAGGGGTTGCCATAAAGAGAATATGAAATGGAATGAAACTCAGCATATGAAATGGTGGCACATCAGTGGTGTCTGTAGTGATGGTGGCGTTTCCAAAGTGGTCATGCCAAGGCATGACTTCCCAGGCCGTCCCTATCTGTACAGTGTCTCTCAGGCCCTCCTAATGCATACGACGTCTTGCCAAAGTGGGATCAATCCATAGATCTGGATCAGGGAGTAGGGAGTCTGGACAGTTGGTGGAGATGTTGTACCCCATAGGGCAATAGTCCAGTAGTCCGTCGTCCTCCTTGTGCAGCCCAGCTGCCTCAGCCTCCAGTAAGTCCATAATGTCGTCGTTCCTCCATTGCTCTACATAGAGCAGGTAAGCGTTGTCCTATACGTCCAGTTCCAGTAGCCATTGTTGAAAGTCTGTCCCGTTAGAGTCCAAAGGGTGAATTGTAACAGATATGGTTGGGTTGCTGAGTATTCTTCTTCTGCAGGAAGATCAGATGGAATAAAGGATAGACATAAAAGGGTTGGGTATTGAGGAGTTAGTGATGCTAAATGTTCAATTCCTGGCATGAGACAAAGTACACTCTAACTATTGTCCTCCATAGGAGTTCCTGTTCAAGAGCTAGTATGAAGTTCCTAGCTCATTGGTTCAGCTCATGGTGAGCAATGTGATCTGGCAGGGAATGATTGGAAGATCTCTGGGTAGAGATGTTGATGTTCTGGAGGGACCTTTGGGAGTTAGAAGATCTGGTCAGGGTGATCTCAGTTCTAGTTAAAGATTTGATGGGCAATGTCTAGATATCTTGTGATATATTCATCTTGTTCAGCATCAGAGATTGGGGGATCTGATGGTAAGGGTTGCTCAATAACAGTTTGTGGTTCTGGGGTAGGGGTGCAAGTTTGGGCTTCTTCAGCTTCTTGTTCAGCTACCAACTGTTCTAAGTTGTAGCATCCTTGTTGATGACTTGTTGTGACAGTTGCTAGGTATTACACTAATGTAGTGGGTAGTGATAACTCTTAGAAGCTAATGGCATACTCTGATTGTTACAATCCAACCCTGGCCTGTGGGCAACACTGACTACAACACTCCTGGGGCATACACACCATGCTATGGACTTGCAGATTATAGACACTTCTTCACATCTGATAGTGATAACCTTTCTCTTGAGAAACATTGGGAGATAGAGGACACGGACCAGACAAAATGACAGGCAGCTGAGAAGTACAGTGAGACCAATGGGCTTACACTAAGCAACAAAACTGATGCAATGTTTGCATCATTTTGATTGATGAGTGAATATCTAAGGAACCATTGAAGCTATGGCCATAAACCTAGGTATTGTTAGATAGCCCTAATCAAGGGCTTTCCAAACATATATACATTGATTACCTAATTCTTACTGTATCAGGAGATATTCCCAGATTAAATGAGGGTACTCATTGCATCAGTTTTGTTGCTGACACCAAGGATATTATAACTAGTAGATAGTATTGCCTTCTTTAGCCTTGATCATCTCTTGAATTCTTCTAGGCATGCTTTTGATCAACTCCTGACACTGTGCCACCTCAATCTTGTACCACTCCACCATAATTCTCTCCCAAAGTTCCATTACTCCCTTGGGTGACTCTGGATACTCTGCTAGCCTTCTCTTGAGAAGAAACCATAGATGTTCTATGGGGTTAAGGTCTGGAGACTGAGCAGGCTAAACCATAACCTCAAATCCATGGTTCTCAAACCACTCCCTGGCCTTTCTACTAGTATGCTTGGGGTCATTATCTTGTTGAAAGATAATGTCTTCTGGAGATTTCCCAAAATCTACCAGAGTTTGTTGGAGTTCATCCTCCAGAATCTGCACATAAAGGTCAGCATCCATCTTACCATCAATCTTATAAGCCAATCCAACTTCTTCCCAGGTCATACAAACCCACATCATCACTGATCCTCCTCCAAACTTAACAGTTTCCTGCACTAACCTATCACTTAGACCCTTCCCTGCCTTTTTCCATGCCCATTTCCTGCCATCTGACCCAATGTGATTAATTTTGGTTTCATCAGACCATATGACATGCTTCCAGTCCTCTATTGTCCAATGCTGGTGGCTCAAAGCAAAGTCTAATCTCTCCCTTCTATGACATTGGGAGAGAAGAGGACATTTTTTCTTTAGGTATCTTCTAATGGTTTGAGGGGAGATGGATTGGTTCTTGACATCCTGGAGAGTTTTGGTGACATGGACAGCATTCTCAGCCTTCCCAGTCCCAATAAAACAAATAGCATGGCACATGTCAGTGGGAGTAATGATGGATGAACAACCACCAGAGAACTTGGGTAGCTCAGGACAGTGTTTAGAGCGAAGCCTACTGATGGTAGATTGGTTGAGACCAGTAGACTGAGCAATTTGATGGGTTGAATGACCCAACTGGAGAAGAGAGATGATGTGGGTAGTTTGTTCAAGAGAAAGGGATTTCATGATGATGGAAGTGGAAAAAGCGATTGTGTTTTGATGTATTTACATCATGTTGAACTTCTTATGCATCACATGACCCATTGATTATGTAATATCTTATGTCTATATATAATTCTAATCACTCAAGGTGTCAGCAACAAAACTAATGCAATGAGTACCCTCATTTAATCTGGGAATATTTCCTGATATAGTAATAATTATGTAATTAATGTATATATGTTTGGAAAGCCCTTGATTAGGGCTATCTAACAATACCTAGGTTTATGGCCATAGCTTCAATGGTTCCTTAGATATTCACTCATCAATCAAAATGATGCAAACATTGCATCGGTTTTGTTGCTCAGTGTATTGACTACTTCACATTGGGATACTCTTTCCAGATGGCATGAGCCAATGGATCTCTACTCCCAATTCCAGATCTCTTCCAGCCACCTACTCAATCAGGACATGGGAGTTGTACCTGACTTCACTCCACTTCTCCCACACTGGATCAGGGTGTGGGAGTGGCACCTTGGCTATTGGCAATATCCCCTTTCATTGTGAGTCTTTTCATTTTATCATTTCATTCTTTCTTTCTTGGAGCACTATTCTTAACTTATACTCATGCTCAATTGAGACATGGGAGCCCATGCTCTTCCTATCTATCTTTATATGGACACATAACCCTCCTAAGGTATTCTCTCATATGCCTTGTAATCCCTCTACCCATACATGTATGTATATAAGAAGCACCTGTAGATTAGGTTTTGCTAAGTTAGTTCTATGCAATCTTATGTGGTGACTAGCAACCACTCTTGGGAGACTTGTTCTTGAGCAAGACCCTTCATTGTCCCTGCTAGTGCCTTTGACACAGTTGTCATCAGCTTTCTATTCAACCTTGTCTATTCCCAATCCCTCACATGGATACATGGAACCCCCTTTCCATCCTTGCTGACCAGCAGAGAGGCTAGAGTCCCTTTACTGGGTGATTGCCTTCACAGAGTACACCATTAGCTTCTAAGAGTTATTGCTACTTTCTACATTAGTGTAACACTGATCTAGCAATCTCCTAAGAAGGGATTCTGGCTAGTTGCTGGTCAGCACAGATAGAAAGGGGTCCCACATATCAGTATAAGGGATCAGGAACAGACAAGGTTTGAGAGAAGGCTGATAACAACTATGTCAAAGGCACCAGTAGAACAAAGAAGGATCTCACTCAAGAACAAGTCTCCCAAGAGTGATTGCTAGTCATCACATAAGATTGCATAGAACTAACTTAGTGAGACCTAATCTACAGGTGTGATTTATATATATATGGGTAAGGGGATCATGAGGTATACAAAAGAATACCTTAGGAGGGTTGTGCATCCATATAAAGATAGATGAAAGGAGCATAAGCTCTCATGTCCTGATTAAGCATGAGTATAAGTTAAGAATAGTGATCTATGAAAGGAAGAATGAAATGATGAAATGAAAAGGCTCTCACAACAAAAGGGGACATTGCCAATAGCCAAGGTACTGCTCCCATGTCCTCATTGAGCATGTGAGGATATGCCTAGTGTTAGGTACAGCTCCCATATCCTGATTGAGTATGAGACTAGAAGAGATCTGGAATTGGGAGAAGAGATCCATCAGGTCATGCTGTCTGGAAAGAGTATCCCAATGGGAAGTAGTCAATAAGACCATCAGTCTCACTATACTTGTTAACTACCTCTTGTTCTGTTTGATCCATGTTCTCTATCTCTCATTGTTCTTTGAGAGAAAGGTTATCACCATCGGATGTAAAGAAAGGTTGTCACCATTAGATATGAAGAAGTGTTCATTATCCATGAGTCCATAGTATGGTGTATGTGCCCTAGGAAGATTGTAGTTGGTATTGCCCACAGGCCAGGGTTGAATTGTAACACTAGGGTCCTCTGCTGTTAGGCAGGGATAAAGGGCTTGGTGATGTCTTGGGTAGTGGCTGTACTATGCAGTGGTAGCAGTAAATGAGAAAGTTAGTTCTTTTGTTATGCTAAACATGGGTTCCAGTGATAACTCTTGACACTAACAACTCTGGGTCTGGCAATCACCCAGTGAAGAGACTCTAGCCACTTGCTGGTCAGCAAAGATAGAAAGGGATTCCACATATCCATGTGAGGGATCAGGAATAGACAAGGTTTGAGAGAAGGCTGATGACAACCATGTTAAAGGCACCAGCAGGACAATGAAGGGTTTTACTCTCAAGATTGTAAGATCCTCACTAGAGCAGTTGCTAGTTACCATGTAAGATTGCATAGAACTAACTTAGTGAAACCTAATCTACAGGGCACTCTTATATACATATGGAGATGGGGATCACAAGCCATATAATAGAATGGTTTAGAAGGGTTATGCATCCATGAAAGGAAACAAATGGGAAAGCATAGAATGTCAATGAAGCTCATACCAGCTATAGAACATAACTGAAAGCCAGTATGGCTCTCATATCCTGATTGAGCATGAGTATAAATAACAAATTGGAAATGTAAAGTGGAGCTAGCTATTGAAATAACCATGTGCTGGTTACCTAGAAAGAAAAATGTTCCCATGAACCAAAAAGGATAAATGAACTGGCTATGTTGGGTGGCCAGAATGGCTAGAATATCCCAACAGGAAGTAGTTGATAAGCAGGTCTATCTCCAAGTACCACTGTGTGGCCTGGTCCTCTGTCTGATCCAAGGCTTCTATCTCCCAATGTTCTTCAGTATCCAGTTCACCATTGTCTGCAATAAGAAAATGTCTGTTGTCTACCATTCCATAGAATGGAGTGTGTCCACTGTTGTTGCTGTAGTCAATATCTACTGTAGGCCAAGGGCAAATTGTAACAATATACCAAAGGAAAGAAATAGTTCCTGTTCCCAGGTATAGAACAGGTCATTTCTCAAGTTTAACTATAACAATAACCACATGGGACATCTCCCAGTAGGGCATACAACAATCTGGGGTATCTACCATGGCCTCCTAAACCTTTTATCCCAGTATTAGGATGTAGCTATGGTACTTGAGAAGATCAATGGTGGCATTTCAGAGACTCAAATCATTGATGAAATACACCTGCTACATGGCTCACAAGATCATCATGAACAGACAGGATACTTGGGCAATGTTGCCAATGGGATGGGCCTACATGAGTATATTGTCATTGGGCCAAAAACTACACTAAATCATCTACTTCAGAGATAGTGCATTTGTTACACAGATGCAAGTCCTTGCAACTAAGGGGTTCAAGGGTGATCCTCACAAAGAGACCAATGACCTCTACTAGGGAACAAGAACTGGGGATATGACCAAGGTTGTAGACTAAGGAGGACCGAGGGAGAAGCAAGAGCTTCGACTAAAGGCAGACAATAGTCTGGTTACAAGAACAAACGTGTATTGTGCAGTTCAAGTGTAGGGTTCTACTGTACAAGGCAGCAAGGTTTAAGTACCAGTATGACTACTATACTGGAAACAATGGACATAGGGGATACTAGATCATTGTGAGAGAAATGATTGGGAGAGGCTGTCCATGATAGAAGTGAAATGCACGTCAAGAGAGTGACCATGTGGTCAGGAACAATACCTTGTGACAACTAGAGCAAAGAGCAGAAGACAATCATTACTAAGGAGAATCAATGGGAACAAGGGTGAGCCCAGGCAAAGGAGAAAAAAGAAAGAACAAGGTTAATCGTATAAGTACATCCATGGTAGGACTTCAATGTCACAAGGGATGGAGATGAAGAGGATGGAATGATAAGGAAAGAAAATTGTAACAGCATTTAGAGCAACTTTGCCAGCTTTCAAATGACAAGCCAGATATCAGTGATGCTAATTGTTACATTCCAGCCTTGGCCCCAGGCCAGTATCAACTATGGCAAGGACTTGGACTCATCTGCACCTTTGGGTGTACTCTACAATGATGACTTGCTCATCATGGAGAATGGGACTCATGTGAACACTGGGAACCTTCTGGAGACTTTCTTGGAACATCTGGAGAACATTCTGGAATACCACCAGTACTAGAGAAGGACTTCTAACTGGTCAGCTATTTGGTACCTCTTATAACCAGTCTGCAGTTTATTTTCTGTTGTTTTAGTTTTATTCCCTTTCTTTGTATTTGGTATGCTTTCCTTCTTTGAAAGACCTGGTTGTCAGTTACCTCACATAGCCAGTCCCCATTTCTCTCACTTTCTATGAAGTTCCTTTTCTTTCCTTTCATGGATGTTTACTCTTCTAAGCCATTCTCTTATATGGCTTGTAGCCCCTATTCTCTACCATATAAATAGGCACCATGTATATTATGTATCCCTAAGGCAATCTTAGTGTCAGTGACTAGTGACCACTCCAAAAGGCTATACCTAGGAGTGAGACCCTTCTTTGTCATTGCTGGTGTCTTCAGCACAGTTGCCCTAGACCTTCATACCATGGTGTCTGTCAGTGATCCCTTACCCAGATATGTCTGACCATTTCTATTTATTACCAGCAATGGCTAAAAGTCCTGTATGGGTGAAGACCATATCATCAGGAGTTGTTAGATTCCAGAAGTGTTGCTATGAGCTATGCTTTAGCATAACACTAATAAGATTGATACTGGCCCATCTTTATGGGTTGACTCCTTCAGTACCTCAGATTCAGATGACAACTCAGAGAAAGAAGTTGACAGTGTTTTATGATGCATCTATTTCTTCTGATCATGCACTGATTTTATGGTCATCATCATTGCAATGTCTTTTTTATGGTATTTTATGCACTCACATGCAGTCCAAATTGAACATATAGCACCATGGGTGCTAAAGTTAATCACTTAAGGGTACATAGTATGCTATGGATCTCAAGCAAGCATTCATGGACTATGACCAATGTACAATTGTCAAAAGCCTAGCCATGTCAACCAATGTTGCATTCCTACTTAGTAGATATGTTCAAAGTCCCACCAACTCATATCACCAAATCTAGGACTGATGTTGATGCATTGCCGACTTGAGTTGATGCCCTGACAGCTCAAGTTAGCATGGTTGTCTGGCTTTTCATACACACAATCTTGCCCCAAATGCTGGGGGTATGAGATCAGGTGGGATACCCTCCTAGGTGTTTCCCTATGGCAGACAGTGAATGTGATATGTCCTTGGAGACGTGTATCAACCGACAGCTGTATTGAGGGACGAGAGGTAAAAAGGTCTATAATGAGAGTGAATACTCCAGTCAACGGTACGAGACTAGAGGAAGGTTATCTACCTATAATGAGAGTGAATACTAAATGTACGTGAGTAGGTAGGACGTAGGGAATACGACCGTGAGCTTACCTCCAGTCGATGGTACGAGACTGGAGGAGAAGCGGCGGCACACATCGCATGAGTAAGCTGACAGTGTCCATATAAGGAAACCTAGTCTAACTACGTAGTGAGAAGGAATAGAGAATGTATATGTATGGACTGATTTCCAACACACCCCCTCAGGCCGGATATAGTATGAGACGTGCCAGCATTGCTTCGTGCAGCTCGCGTTTGAGTGGCTTCGTGAGGCCATCAGCAAGCATGTCGCCAGTTGGAACGTGCGTGATTGTGAATACACCATCTTCGATGAGTTCTCGAACGAAGTGGTACTTGATCCCGATGTGATGGCTCCGGCCACGGAAGCGGGATTCTTTCACAATTGCGATGGCAGCAGTGTTGTCACAGAAGAGGTCGGTGGTGGGTGGTTCGTCATTGTCGACCATCCCAATATCGCATGCGAGGTAGCGCAGCCATAGCACATGCTTCATGCCATGTGTGAGCACTATGTACTCGGCCTCACAGGACGAGGTCGCAACCTTGTCTTGCTTCTTGCTGTTCCAGGATACCACCACGTCTCTGAACTGGTAAACGTATCCAGAGGTAGAGTGATAGTCATTGATGTCACGGGCGAGACTTGCATCCGTGTGGCCTATAAGGACATCTGGGTCACTGTCGGACACTCTGCCGAGAGTAAGGGCAAGGTCATGTGTGCCCCGTAGATATTTGAAAATGCGCATGAGTGCTCTCCAATGTTCTTTGCCAGGGTTAGCACTGTATTGACCGAGTATGCTGGCTGCATAGGCGAGGTCGGGGCGGGAAACAATGGCGAGCCACGTTATGCCACCAAGGACTTCATGGTATGGGTACTTGGCCATCTCATGCTTCTCCTCATCCGTGTCGGGGCAGTCATCCTTCGACAGAGTTATGCTGGGGTCAAGGGGTGTGCAGACAGGGTTGCACAAGTCCATGCGGAAACGTTTGAGCAACGTTTCGGCATATTGCGACTGTGATAGCACCACTGTACGATTTTTCCAGTCGTCAAGTAGCTTGATGCCCATTAGCCAGTTGGGGTCCTCCTCTTTTATCTTGAAGAGGCTATGGAGGATCTGGCAGGTTTCGTGGAGCATTGCCTTTGAGTTTGCGACAGTCAAGGCATTGTCGACGTGGATTGCGACAATGGCCATGTTGGTGGCAGTGTGGCAGACATAGACAGCAGGGTCAGACGGGGTACGGGCGAAGCTGTTTGTGCTCAGCTTCTGGTGCATGTGCTTGTTCCAGAGGTGAGAGCCTTGCTTGATCCCGTATAGACTGAGTAGCAGTTTGGCGACCTTTCCCGTTCTGTTGTCAAATCTGTCTGGTTGGCACATGTAGATCTCATGGTCGATTTTGCTATGTAGGAATGCACCGGTGACATCATCCTGGCTGCGGTGCCAGCTGTGGGCTGCTGCATAGTGGAGAATGGTGCGGAGAGAGTCGAGATGGACTGTGGGCGAGAACGTGTTGCTGTAGTCAAGACCGGCTACCTGTGAGAATCCCTGTGCTACCAGGCAAGCTTTGTACCACGTGATTTCACCATCAGGGCCGCGTTTGATGACGTAGGTCTAGCAGCAGCCAATGATCTTGCGGTCTTTTGGTTGGTCAACAAGTTCCCAGGTGCCGCGTTTCTGCAGAAGGTCATACTCTTTGTGCATGGCTCTCCACCATTCGTCCACATCTGGGCCAGAGGTGGCTTGGCAAAAGTTTTCCGGGGTAGCTTTACAGTCGACGGCCACATAGGCCATTTGAGCAATGATATTTGACATTGATGGGCGTGCTGGTTCGACGGCTGCATCTGTGTCACGCTGTTTCTGGGCTTCGCGTTGCACCTTACGTCTGGTTTGGGCTTCTGCCTCCTTAGCTGCTTGGGCATCGGCAGCTTGCTTCTTCCATGACGGTTGGGTGACGCGCTCGGATCGATGTGGAGGTGGCTGTGCAGCTGGCATACACTCAGTTGTTGGTGCCGGGATCGTCTCGATGGATTTGTGGGCTGACAATGGAGGCGGTTGGGCAGGTTGGGCTGCGGGAAAGTTGGGTATGGTAGGTGGGGGAGTTGAATCCCGTGGTTCGTCTTCGTAAACAGCGGGTGACGGTTCGATGGCGATCGGATTGGTTATTCCTGGATCCACCCCCTCAGTCCGAGCGGCATCCGGAGGGTTCTTAGGCACCCCCTTACTCAGAGCGGTGCATGATGAGGGAGGATCGTTGTCGTCATCTTCATCATTGGGGTTGTGTACCTTTTCATAGACGATGATGTTCCATGATGATATGAATTTTCGTCTGGAGGATATCCAGACCTTGTAAGCCTTTGATCCGCGTTTGAAACCGCATAGGATGCCGTCAATAGAGTGTGGGTCGAGCTTGCATCTGAGTTCGGGTGGGACACGGACATGGCAGTGAGAGCCAAATATACGGAGGGTTGATACACTGGGTTTTCGGCTGTAAAACGCTTTGTTTGGTGTTATGCGTGATAGCACTTTTGTTGGGCTGTGGTTGCGGACATAGTTGGCATATTCATGGGCTTCAGGCCAGAGGCGTTTCGACACTTCGGCATCTTCAAGCATGGTGAGGGTGCTCTCATGGGTGGTCTGATTGAAGCGTTCAGCAATGCCGTTTTGTTGTGGAGTGTGGGGGGTAGAGAGCTCGTGGCCAATGCCTTTCCGTTTAAAGTATTCATGTAGGCATTGGTTGATAAATTCGCCACCGCAGTCCGACCGTATGGTTTTTATGCGTGATCCAGTGTGGTTCTCGAGTCGCTTGATAAGTGTTTCGATGATTTCGGGAGCCTCGCTCTTGTGTTTGAGGAAGTCCTTCCATCCTTTTCGACTGTGGTCGTCAATCACGCCGAGGGTGTACCGGTACCCTTGGATTGATGTGTCGAACGGGCCTTGGAGATCCATGTGTAGGCGTTCGAGTGGTTTCATGGCGCGGTTAGTGGATGAGGGCGGAAACGGGGCTTGATGGTGTTTGCCCTTCACGCAGCCGTTGCATGGCAAGAGTTCTCCTTTGCCTCGGAGGTCCATGCCAGTCACGAGGTTGTGATGTTCAATGTAGCATAGACTCTTGAGGCTGATGTGGCCGAAGCAGGCGTGCCAGAGGTCAAGGTTGGATGATGAGCAGGTGGTGAAGGCTACGTCAGGCGTGGAGGTGTGAGGTGCGATAGTGCTGTTGACTTCATATAGGTTGCCACGCAGTTGGCCTTCCATCACAGTTTCACCGTTCGGTTTTTTAATGGTGATACAGCCATTTTGCTTTGTGATCTCCATCCCTTTTCAGTCCATGCAGCTTTCCGACATGAGATTGTCACGCGCGTTGGGGCAGTAGCTCACGTTGAGGAGCTTGACGGTGCGGTCAGGTCGTCCGTTGACAGAGATGTTGATGAGGACAGTGCCAGTGCCTTGTACTTCAAGATCTGGGCCATTTTTGACTATGCCCTTGATTGAGTCGTTGGCGGGCGTGAACGTGGCGAATGCTGCTCATTCGACGCATATGTGATTCGTGGCACCACTGTCTAGGATCCATTCAAAGTGGGATTGAGAGGGGGTAGTGGTGAGGTAGGTGAATAGGCTGGAATCAGAGCGTTGGTTGTCAGATTTGCTTGACTTGTCGGCAACAGCCTGGTTGGCTTTCTTGTCGCTCGGTTTGCCTTTTCTTTTGTCTTTCGACTTCCTCGCCTTCTCTTTTCCTTTCCCCTTGTCGTCATTGTCTCTCTTTCCCCTTCGTGACCAGCCCTGGGAGAAGTCTTTGCTGTAGCAGTCCGACATCCAGTATCCAGTAATTTTGCAATGCATGCAATACGGTTGCCCGGGTATGGGCGTCCGGCTTTTTGTCACCTTCCCCTGTGTGGCCTGGAATGCGTTTGGGCCTCCGGCTTGGTTTACGCATATGCGGTATTCTTCGCGGATGCGTCTTTCGACTTCCGCGGGGGTATAGAAGTCGGGTAGGCCGGCGAATATGTAGTTCCAGGAGGGGGGCATGGATATGCGTAGGAAGCACGCGAAGAGTTCGTCTGCGATGTTTCGGTTCATCAGCATTAGGTCGCGCCGGTATTCGTTCATTTTCGCGATGTGTGCGG
>JBBPTR010000480.1:0-12596 GCA_038094255.1 Porphyrellus aff. niger
TCATCCCTCTGCGGAACGAAGAACAAATGAAAACTGCAAAGGTGTGCGGGCAAAGAAAGCGACGAGAGCCGGGACAGATTCCACTTCAATGGCTGGGTTGAGGATGCAGTCAAGCACAAACGTGTGCGGCGACATCAAGCTCGACAGCTGTACATTTGATGGCAACTCAGTATAATCTCGGATGCTCGCCCACCATACATGCTGTCTGTGGTAAACACCAGCCCAAACATCTGAGGCCTGACGAATTTGAGAATATAATTATAGATGTAGAAGTTGGCATTTACTAAAAGGACATGTGTCCTGCTGGAGATCAGAAACAGGAGAAATTGACAAACAACAGCCATTCCCATACAAAACAAATGTCATTAAGCATGTCGAGCATCTAACTTACTACCTAAATACAATAGTACTCACAGAGTGTTGGGAGGGCTTGAGGTACTTGGTACAATGAGTGTTGATGCAAGTGGTTTTAGAACAAGGTGTTATTCAAACTCAGACATGAGTTTGGCTCTTTATATACTGTACAGGGGGTTGAATGTATTAGGACCTACACTAATATCTTGTTCAACAAAGCACAGCTCGTGCCAATTGACTGCTCCAATCTCCTAGCATCCATCCTTGGAGTCCTGGGTACAATCCTAAACTTGAATGGAAGTGGATGTCTGTACAGAGAATCGCCGACAGGATCGGTTACCTGTCCTGGACTGAGACAAGGATGATCAACATCTCTCATGCAC
The DNA here is from genome assembly GCA_038094255.1 of Porphyrellus aff. niger. NCBI lineage: Eukaryota > Fungi > Basidiomycota > Agaricomycetes > Boletales > Boletaceae > Porphyrellus > Porphyrellus aff. niger. The sequence continues at coordinate 738 of JBBPTR010000480.1, forward strand.
AACTCACATCACAATGCCGTTCAAAAACCTTGGTTCAACTGGGATCTCCAATCCATTCTCGTCCAGCCATTTCAGGATTTTGAACATGGCCAACATCTTGGCAATTGTTACAATTTTCCTCGTTCATCGCTTCATACTCTTCATTGTCATTCCCTGTGATCTAGAAGTCCTTCCAGGACTCTTTCAACACGATCTAGTTTGCTCTTTCTTTCTCCTTCTGAGTCCGGTACTCACTATCGTTCCTATTGATTCCCCTTCTCTTCTGCTCTTCACTCCAGTTGTCACAAGGTACTGTTCCTGACCTCATGGTCATCTCTTTCCTTACCTAAGCAGCATTCTCCTTCCGCTCTTCATTACTGCCGTCGCTGTTATGCTAACGCAGTGGCTAATGGCAACCTCAAGAAACTAACCTCCTTGAATCCGCACAGGTGGCACTCACGAGGAGGCGCAGCGACTGTGAGTCAAGGGAAACGGGTGATGGATCGAATGTAGCTCCACTCAAGAGAAGGTCCCAAGTATCTGGGTCAGGGATCAAGGGGAAGAGAAGGTTTGAGGAGCAAGTCTCGCCTAAAGCGTGGAGCTTTCCCAAGGCGGTCGTTAAGTCACCACATAAGATTGCATAGAACTAACTTAAGGTTACAGGGTACGAAATGGGCACTATAAATACTATGTAGGATCGGAGTACGAAGCGTGTGAGAGAACGCTTTAGGAGAGGTAAATGTCCAGAAGAGGAAAGTAAGTAAAGGGGAATCCCTGGGGTTTCCCTGGGGCATCCTGGATAAATAGGGAATTGGAAATAGAGAAGAAAAGCTGACTGAGTGAGAAATATAAATAGTAATAAAAATTGCCATAAAGAGAATATGAAATGGAATGAAACTCAGCAGATGAAATGGTGGTGCATCAGTGGCGTCTGCAGTGATGGTGGCATTCCCAAAGCATTCGTGCCAAGGCATGACTTCCCAGGCTGTCCCAATCTGTGCGAAGTCTCTCAGGCCTTCCTAATGTGTATGACATCTTGCCAAAGTGGGATCAATCCATAGATCTGGATTGGGGAGTAGGGAGTCTGGCCAGTTGGTGGAGATGTTGTACCCCATGGGACAGTAGTCCAGGAGTCTGTCGTCTTCCTTGTGCAGCCCAGCTGCCTCTGCCTCCAGTAGGTCTGTAATGTCGTCGTTCCTCCATTGCTCTACGTAGAGTAGATAAGCGTTGTCCTGTACGTCTGGTTCTGGTAGCCATTGTTGAAAGTGTGTCCTGTTAGAGTCCTGGGGGCAAATTGTAACAGTCGCTAGGTAATCATTCCTGACCATATGGTCACTCCCTTGACACACATTTCATGTCCACAAGGACAGCGCCCCTCCTGACCGCTTCTCTCACAACAGTCTAGTTTCCCCATCTTCCATTGTTCCCAGTTTAGTAGCCTCTTAGCTATATAAACCCCGCTGCCCTGTATCGTAATCTTTACACTTGATCTACGCAATATATGCCTAGCTCTTGTGACAAAGCTCTCGCTTGTCTCTAGCCCTTTAGTCGAAGCCTGGCTTCTCTCTTAGTCCCTCAGTCTAGACTTTGGTCTATCCCTCAGTCCCCCTAGTCTGTGACTGTCTGTCGCATCCTTAGTCCTTGATCCCCTTTGAGGTTGTTGGTCTCTTCGTGAGTATCACCCTCAAAGGTCCCTTGGTTACTAGACTTGCGTCTGCGTAACAGCAATGGCCATCCATACCGTTGTGTCCGCAAAGCATCTCCCAATGCAGATGTGCTAACTGAACCTGAACATGATATGCTCAATGTTATTAGGTTTCAGAGAACCATCGTCATTGAGGAATCGTTTGGGGATGAACATCTGTGAGTTGGGGTACTTCGATTTGTCATGTGCCATTGACCTTGTAAAGTAGATGATCTGCTCAGTCAGATCAGTTTCTGAAGAATGTAGGCTCCACTGACCACAAGTTTTCAATGGAGGAGAGCACCTGAAGCCACAAGCATTAATATGGTAGCTTAAAAAAGTTGACAAACATTACCCTTTGGAATGTGGTATCCAGCGTACATGTCCTCTTCCATGGCAGTATGTGGAATGGCTGCATGGTTCAATAACAGAACTAATGAATGGATAGATCACTCACACAAAGGGGTAACCTGGCTGTATCTGAGTGTTTCGCAGAGAATGGCATCTATGATGGGCAACGAGGGCTGATCCTCCAATCCCAGGACTGGTGTTCCCGAGGACTGCATTGATCTGTGCTTGTGCTTTCTCCTGTACTTCTGGGTTCATCACCATCATCAGAAAGAACATCATCAGGACCGAGTTAGACTGTTTTATATAATTAACAATAGTGATTGCTAGGCATGCCTCATGCCACATATGATCTCCAATGCAGCTGACAAGTCATATGATGAGGATCAGTAAAGAGTCATAAGAGACGTCCATTAACATACCAAAGAGATGAGAAATGTAGTTGACTCACTCCATGGAAACACACTGACCATGATGGCAACCTCAGGATGAATGGCGATCATGGCAATGTCTGACAGGTGTGTCACCATCTGAACTAGATCGTCCTTTCAAGATTCTGGGTCATAGTTGTACACACTGTTCAGGATGATGGATGCTGTGAATCTCGACAGTGGTTGAGCTGAGCCTGTCAATGTACCTGTTTTTGTGGACTCACTTGAACACATGATCTCCCAGTTGTTCCTGGGTGTTGAGCAATTGATGAAGAAGATGACATGCTCCATGGTGTTGGTAGGGTAAAAATATTGGCACCGCATCTAGTCTAAATGTCTGGTGAGAAAAGTGTCTGTGTAGTCGCCATCACTTGTAGTATGGCAACATGATCGAACTGAAGTATAGTCCACACCTAGAATGATTGGCTGAGTTGATTTGTATAGGAAAAAAGTAACTACTTACAGGTTGTTGGTGATAAAGTACGGATGATCCAAATAGATCCTGGATCAATTCTCAAGAAGGTCCCTTGTGATCTCCTCCGAATTGATGATGATGATGTCTTTCCCAAGTAGTCGAGAATGGACTATGTCACCTGCACAAATATCTGCTTGAGTGGGAGACGATGAACTGAACATATCACCTACCATATGTTCTGGCCCATTTGATATACATTAACCATGGTATGTCCTTGTCAAGTCCAATGACATTTCTGACCCAAGGTAAGCCAGGAGGTCCTGGAGGCAATGGACAAGTTGAAGCAGTACACCTCCAAAGAAGTTGTTGTGTGTTATGACACAGCTGAAGGCTAAAGTGCCAGTCATCGCCCAGTCATCCATCTTGTGTGTAGTGGTCAATGATGGCAAACCTACGAACAAGCTATGAACTTTATATTATAGCACGGGTGTCAGGTCAGATCATAGCAAACTTCCTCATGTGGTGCCTGCCATATGGTGTTGGACAGAACATGTGTGATGGTAGTTTCGCTGCTTGTTGGCACCGACGCAGTGGTAACAGTCCCAATTGTGAATTCCAGTGCAGAGTATAGTCACCAGAAATCAGCCAAAGAGCAGATACCAGAAGTTGTCCAACATCTGACATGGCAGAGATCGAACCAATGATACCAATCCTGTGAGTTGAATGGGCATTGTGAATGTGAGGTGAGAGAGAAGGTCACAACAAAATCAGATGGTATTAGAGTGTCAAAGCCTTTCCATGTGTGTTGGAGGCCTGCATGTAGATGTGGTAGTTCAGCACCTTGGCAGCCCACCAGAGAATAACCTGCGAGTCGCAAGTGACCATACTGTGTAAAACGTGCGACTTCCTTGTTTCAGTTACTGACATGCTGGTATGGTTGGATTCAAGTGCAGTCATAACTTTCTGCCATATGATGTGGAGTTGGATAGCACACTGTGCTAGGTGAAACAAAAGCAGCATAACCTACAAGGGTATTTGGATACAGTGACACTGTGTCAAACTTGAAGGCTTCACAACTGCACAACTGCTGAGTAGTGGTAACCAGACCTGCAACCATTTTGACACAGAAAGGGCCAAACACTGGGGGCATAAATCAGTAATGACGTGTACCACTTCCAGCACCTGCCATGTACCCAAAAGTTACAGCGGTGTGCAAAAATATTGAGACTGGCGCGGCGACGATCGATGAAAAAGGAAGTATACTAAGTTGTAAGCTTAACATGTCACCACTTGTGTCACGTATTAGCAACCACCTGTTGTGTCAATCCATGCATCTTCAGTGTTCACTCATCAAATGAACAAGTCACGACAGTAACTGTATGGAGTTTTAATCATCCGCTCTCTTGTCCTTGCTGTTGACGATGACCAGCAAGACTTACCCTTGCATAGGTTGCCTGTAGATAGTTGAAGTGCTTGGGGACCATGGGATGAGTGGCAATTAGTGTATGACCAGATAAGAGAGATGGATGTAAGAATGAAATTGAATTGAAGACTGACAATGATCACTTTCTGTTGTCCCTACATTACCAGAACCAAAACCAGAGTGGATCTGGTTTATGCTCTCTTGTTATCTATGGTTCCCACTTTAAAGTAAGTGTAGGATATGGGTCACAGCTTGTGATATAGGTGACAGAATGGAGTTGGAGTTCTCTGCATCACCAATATCTCCCAAGTCATTTATAAAGAACATCTGGACTTGCTATGAAAAACAAGGTCAGTCTATGAAAGGGAAGAAGATAATGTAGAGCATATCTAAATGGACCAGGTTCAAAGTGGATGGCCATTATTAAGAATCAAGTTTTCCACATTATTTTTTGAGAACTTGGTTTCTGTGAGAGAGAATGGGAGCATAGTGAGCAGAAGGGATGGTGGTGTGTGACATGACATACATAATGCATCTCACTGAGTCCACATCTGGCATTATTATGTAAGGAAAGACCACAGGCAGAGTACAAGTACAACCTCTATAGAAAATAGATCTTATCAGAATCTACTTACAATCATGAACAACATGAATACATCATAACTGTTATACAAATGCAAGTCTCATAACCAAGGGCTTGAGGGTAATACTCATGGAGAGACCAACAACCTCTACTGAGAGATCAAGGACTAGGGATGCAACAGATAGTTGCAGACAAGAAGGACAAGGGAGAAGTGAGAGCTTTGTCTAAGGATCTGAGTGAGAAATGAAGGCTTTGACTAAGGGTCTGAGGGAGAAGTGAGAGCTTTGACTAAGAGGCTAAGGCAAGCAGGAGCTTGATCACAAGAGCTACATGTATTGTGCAGATCAAGTGTAAGGTTACAATACAAGGCAGCAGGGTTTAAGTATGAGTGTGACTACCATACTGGGAACAATGGTAGCAAGGGACACTGGATCATTGCAAGAGAAATGATCAGGAGGGAGGCTGTCCATGATGAGAATGTAACATGTATCAAAGAATGACCATGAGGTCAGGAACAGTGCCTTGTGATGACTAGAGTGAAGAGTAGAAATTGAATGTCACTAAGGGGTGTTACAATTTTCTCTCTCTTTCCAAACCTCGTATTACTCCTCATCCCTTGCGACGTAGAAGTCCTCCCAGGACTCTTCCAATATGACGTATACTGTTCCATTCTTCTCTTTCTTCATGCTCCATTCATGGTTGTTTTCCTTGATCTTCCCTAGTGACGTTCTCCTTCTGCTCTTTGCTCCAACCGTCACAAGGTAACGTTCCTGACCATATGGTCAGCCTTGTCCTTTTCCATAGCGGTGTTCCATTTCTGCTCTTCTTTACTGTCACCGCATGGTAACCGTTCCTGACCTCATGGTCATCTCTTGATATGTGTTTCACCTTCACATGGACAGCACCCCTCCTGACCATTTCTCTCACAACGGTCTAGTTTCCCTGTCTCCCATTGTTCCCAGTTTAGTAGCCATCCAGCTATATAAACCTCACTGCCCTGTATTGTAATCCTTACACTTGATCTGCGCAATCTACGTAGCTCTTGTGACCAAGCTCCTGCTTGTCTTAGTTCCTTAGTCGAAGCTCTCGCTTCTCCCTCAGTCCCCTTTAGTCTGTGACTATCTATTGCATCCTTAGTCCTTGATCTCCTTTGAGGTTGTTGGTCTCTTCATGAGTATCACCCTCGAAGATCCCTTGGTTACTAGACTTGCGTCTGCGTAACAAGGGGAGTCAATGGGAACAATAGTAAGCACCAGATGAAGGAGAAGGAAGAATGAACAAGGTAATGTTACAATTCGCCTGTGGGACACTTCAGGGACCAACTTCAACATATGGCAACCAAGACTGGACATACAGGATAGGGCTTTCCTCATGTATGAGGAACAATGGAGAGGAGATGACATCAACAAGTTGTTAGAAGCACAGGCGGCCGCACTACACAAGGAGGATGACAGACTACTGGACTACTTTCCTCTGGGATATGGGATCAGTACCAATCCACCTGACTCCCTCTTACCCAATCCAGATCTATGGATCGATCCGACTCCCAGACTCCACTGTTCCACTTTAATCGGGCATGAGAGCTGTACCTTGGCATAGGTGCCTTGGCAAGTGCCACCATCAACTGCGAATGCCACTGATGTGCCACCGCTCCACTATTTCATATATCTATTTCATATGCTGAGTTTCCTTCCATTTCATTTCCGCTTTTGACTTCATCATATCTATTTATATTTCTCGCTCAGTTAGCTCAATCTGTTTATTTCTAATTCCTTATTTAGATGGGACACCCCAGGGATTCCCCTTTCTTTTCTTTCTACTTACAGATGTTTACCTCTCCTAAAGCGTTCTCTCACACACTTCATACTCCAACTCTACATCATATTTATAGCGCCCATCTCATACCATGTAACCTTAAGTTAGTTCTATGCAATCTTACATGGTGACTATATGACCACCTTGGGAAAGCTTCATACTTTAGGTGAGACCTTTGCTCCCTGAACCTTCTCTTCCCCTTGATCCCTGACCAAGATACTTGGGACCTTCTATTGAGTGGAGCCTATCGAGATATACGATCTGTTACCCCGTTTCCCTTGTCTCACAGTCGCTGTGTCTCCTTGTGAGTACCACCCGTGTGTGTACAAGGAGGTTAGTTTCTTGAGGTTATCGTTAGCCATTGCATTAGCGTAACAGGTAAGTTGTATTGGTAAATACCAGGAAGGACTTCTATGTCACAAAGGATGGAAACAAAGAAGATGGAGTGAGGGAGGTGAAAAACTGTAACAATAACAACCAAGTAGCACTGCTCTGCTTACTGTTATGATTTCTTTTCTTTTCCACGTAGTACTATGTAGTCTGGTTTAACCACTGCATAGGACACTTTTTCTGTTACACTAATGCAGTGGATAGCAATAACTCTCAGAAGCTAACAGCATACTCTGGTCTGGTAATCACCCAGTAAAGGGACTCTAGCCACTTGCTGGTTGAGGAAGGTAGAAAGGGGTTCCATGTATCCATGTAAGGGATCAGGAACAGGCAAGATGTGGAGAGAAGGCCAAAGACAACTGTATCAAAGGCACCAGCAGGACAATTGGAAAGGGATCTCACTCAATAGCCAAAGGCTTCCAAGAGCAGTTGCTAGTCACCACATAAGATTGCATAGAACTAACTTAGAGTTATATGGTATGAAAGGATGCCATATTTATACATAAAGGAAGTGTGCACAGATCAAGGCCTATTAAGGAAAAGGGGCATCTAAGAAGGGAAGAGCATAGTGGGTCTCTATAGCTATTGGAAATAGCTAAGGTATCACTCCCACATCTCAATAAAGTGTGAGTAAAATAAGAATAGCAGCCAATCAGAAAAAGAGAGAAAAGAAAAGTATCTCACACCTGTCACAATTTCTTTCCTCTGTTGATAACTAGTGGTCACCATCCTTTTTCCTCATCACTAACTACTCCTCACTCAGGAATCCATACCTTGTCACTTGCTGCTCACTCCTTAGCCACCTACCAAGGCCCATCCTTTGCCCACAGATACCCACCTATGGAACCCCTTGCCATGCAAGTGAGAACACTTTTATCATACACTAACTTGCCTCACTCTTCATGTTCACTTAGCTAGTTAGCTTCCCCATTTGTATCTCTGCTAACCTACTTCATTTCATTTAGTAGTTAGCATTTCCCATTTACCCTTTCTCTAGTTATACTACATTTGATATGTGCTATGATCATCTAGGTACACACACATCCTCACTTTGTTAGTATCCCTTACCTCACATCCAGCCTGTACTACCTTAGACTTGTTACTTGTAATTACCTGCAATTCACCTCCTTGAACTCCTCAGGCTAGTACCCCTAGCATCTTTTAGCAAGTCTCCATGCTACTCTTAAGAGCATGCTTTTCTTATTCACCTCAAAGGGATATTCCCACATGTTAAGTCACCTCTGCTAGGTAGCCCTAGCACATTAATGAACCCTTGTTTCACTGTTACAATTCACCCTTGGCCATAGGCAATGGATGCAAATATATCCTGGACACTGATGTTCTTTCATGATTCTTTCACAACCTCTTCTTTTGCCAATGACAAATGATGGGAGATAGAGGCAACTCAGATGCTGGAGACTCAAGCTGCTAGCCTATACCAAGAAACAGACAGACTGCTGGACTACTTCCCCATGGGATACTCCCTTGCCACCAATTGCCCAGACTCTCTTCTCCCAGATATGGATCTCTGGGTAGACCCAACTTTGGCAAGGCACAAGACCACTTGATCAGGACATTGATTGGTACCTTGGTAGTGGAGATGCCACCATCACTGTGGACACCACTGATGCTCCATCATTTCCAATGGCTGAGTTTCATTCTATTTCATTTGATTGTTGCTATTTATGTTCGCTCTCATGATTGTGAGTTTATGCCTTTCACTTTATCCTTATATGGATGTTTTTTTCCTTCTAAGCTATTCTCTCATGTACCTCATGATTCCTTTATCCCCACCTATTTGAAGGTGCCTTCCATACTCTGTAAACTCTAAGTTAGTTCTATGCAATCTTATGTGGTGACTAGTGACTGCTTCAAGAGAACCATAGTTCCAAGTGAGACCCCTTTGTCAACACACTCTGCTGTTCCTGATCCCTTATCTGGACACAAGGAATCACTTTACATTGCTGACCCATGTCAGAGGCTAGAGTCCCTTCACAGGTGATTGCCTATACTCTCTATCACCATTTCCCTTAGATCCTTGCTGGTAGAGGTTGTTGGTCTCTTCATGAGTATCACCCTTGAGTCCACCAGACTAAGGAGATTAGTTATCAAGGTTGCCTAGCCACTGTGTTAGCATAACATCCACAAGTCTACTTCTGCCCCTACCTAGGTTAGTCATAACAATATCAAATGGAGAAACTGCCAACCATCAAGGTATGACTCCCATTCCAAATGGGAAATTGCCAATAGCTAGGGTATCACTCCCATGTCCAGATTGGGGTAGGGAATAAACCAGAGATTATCCCATCATCCTGAATAAGAGAGAGAGAGACCCATTAGATCATGTTGTGCACCATGAGTATCCCAGTGGGGGATATTCAATGAGACCATCAGTCCCATTGTGCCTGTTGGTGGTCTCCCTCTGTTTGGTCTATGTCTCCTGTTTCTCATTGCTTATCAAGTGAAAGTGTATCCCTATCTGAAGTCAAGAAGAGTTCTTTATCCACAGGTCCAAAGTATAGTGTATGTGCCATAAGAATGTTGTAGTCAGTTCCACTGACTGGCCAGGGTTGGATTGTAACATTTTCCTTTCATCTGCACTGACTCACTCTTTCCATGTTATTCCATAACCTTCCATTTGCTTCATCAGCATCTCCTTCCATCTGATTTCATTGCATTCCTCTTAGTCATTTTTATTTACTTTAGTCATCTTCTTTGTCATGGATGTTCTCTAACATTCCATGACCTTCCATCATCTAGGTACAGTGGCTCAAAAAAGTGTCCAAATGTTGAATCATTTTGGAAAGAGTTATTATTTGTTAATGAGCTAGAAGAAGTTAGCTTAAACTCTTGCAGGATCAATAATAGCCCTAACCATTATCTAGATGATGAGTACCTTATTATGTAATTTGGTTTCCATGGCATTGAGATATAATCATTCCAAAATGACATGTCATTGGGACACTTATTTTGAGCATCATTTCTATTCTATGGTTTTGGTATTTATTATGCCCTCCATTTGCCTTTATCATTACCTCTAGTCACCTACACATGCATTTTAGCCATCTTTGACATTTCTCAACTTCTATCTTGCCTTATTCTATTGTTATTCTCTTCAAAAGCTTCTAAAGTCCTTTGGTAGCATTGTATAGTAATTGAAAATTTTTTTTAAAGAATTTGCCAGAGATCTTCAATAGGATTGAGATCTGGAGATTGTGCTGGCCAACCAAGGACCTTGATCCATTAAGAACCTTGCCATGTTTAGCTGTTTTAAGGGGTGCTTATGGTCATTAATCAATTATAAGATAATGTTCTTCTTAGAAAATCCCTAAATTTTTTATGCTAGGAAGCAGATTGTCTTCCAAAATGGAGATATATTGCTTACTACCTATCCATTCTTCAATCTCAGTAAGGATTCCAACTCCATTCCAATCCATGCATCTCAATAAGCCTTAGTTAAGCTTGACTATTTCATATATTCTCTTGTTCTATTATGGCTTTGCTATCTTTTTCTATATACTCTCTCTTCTATCTAACACAATGTTGTTCATCTTGGTCTTATCTAACTAAATGACCATTTTACAGTCCTTCAAAGTCCTTTTTAAGGCTTGAAAGCAACGACCAGTCTTTACTTTCTATTTTTGGTGGGTAAAATTGAATTTGCATTTCAAGTACTATCTTCAGGGATGCAGCCTTCAGTACATCATGAACAGTTTTGGGACAGAGAGGAGAGAAGATGGCAGGATCAATGAGAAGGGCAGCCTGGACAGAATTCTCACACTTTTCAGTAGTAATACTAGAGACTATTTTTCTTAAAAAAGCTTGAAAAAGTATCCAAGCTTGATATTCTGCTTGTTTTGATGGGTTCCATTGCTCACCCTAGCCATAGTGGACTTCTGAAGCCAGTTATGGAGGGGATGTGATAAGTAGAAAGGCCAGTTTCAAAGAATATAAGAATATGAGCTTAGTAGAGATGAAAGTAAGTTTTATGACATAGTTGAGTAACCTGTGGTGTGACCTCTTCTATTTATATTGCTCAATATTATGTAATTTACATATGTAAGCAAGGTTGAAGCATACTATCCCTCAAATGCTTATGTTATCTACTAAATAATGGTTACTAGCAGTAGAGTCAAATAAGTGTCCCAGTGACATGTCATTTTGGAATAATCACATCTTGATGGCATGGTAACCAAATTACATAATAAGATACTCATCATCTAGATAATGGTTAGGGCTATTATTGACCCTGCAAGAGTTTCAGCTGATCCCTTTTGGTTCTTTTAGAAATAACAAGTCTTTTCAAAATGATCCAACATTGGGACATTTTTTTGAGCCACTGTATATAAACCCTGTGTCTGGCACTCATGTACCTTAGATGTGTTCTCATTTCACTTTTCCAATAAATCTCTTAAACTATCCTTGACCACTAGCACCTCTTAGAGAGTCCTCATTCTACTCTTGAGTGGACACTTTGCCTTGAACTCTTGAACCCTCAACTTCCAGAAGGATTACCACCAGTTGTATCATCAGGCCTCAGAATCCCCTTGTTCAAAAAGGTTATGACTGTCCCTACCAAGGCCTATTGTAATACTCACAATAGCTCACATCAAAGTAGCACTGAATATATCCAAGAGGGGCCAGTTGATGGTGATATACCATTAAAAACTATGCTGTAAATCCTACAGAAGTATCAACATTATAATAGTTTGCACCTCACTATACATATATGGGTCTTCATATGTTTTATTATTAATATATCTATGCATCTATCTATTCATTAATTCAACT
>JBBPTR010000481.1:0-12591 GCA_038094255.1 Porphyrellus aff. niger
GCAACCATATCCAGACTTTATTCTAAGAAGCATTCTGGACTTTTCAAGTCTACTAGTGGTCATCCTTCTATACTTTTCTCTACCAACATTCATTATGCTCAATACTGTTACAATTTTCCCTGTTTATCGCTACATTCTCTTTATTTCCATCCCATGCAATACTGAAGTCCCACCAGGTATCTTCCAATATGACCTGGAGGTCTCTTTCTTCTTACTTCTCGAGCCATGTCTTATGCTTGTTCCCATTGACTTCCCCTAGTGATGTTCTCCTTCTGCTCTTCGCTCCAACCAGCACAAAGGTATTGTTCCTGATCATGTGATCCCTCTTTTGTCTTCCCTTAGTGATGTTCTATTTCTGCTCTTCTTTATCACCATCACAAAGTAACTGTTCCTGACCTCATGGTCATTGTTACAATTCGCCCCCAAGGCTTCTATCAATGGCAACCGGAACCGGATGTACAGGACAATGTGTACAAACTCTACGTGGAACAATGGAAAAGCGACAACATTACTGATCTATTGGAGACAGAAGCAGCGGGACTGCACAGTGAGAAGGACAGGCTCTTGGACTACTTTCCCACAGGTTACAACAACCCCACCAACCGTCCAGACTCCCTACTTCCTGATCCAGATCTATGGATCGATCCCACAGCTTAGGCATTAGGACAGCCTAAGAACCATACCTTGGCAGGGCCACATTGGGAATGCCACTGATACGCCACCATCAGTGGTGCTGCCACCATTTCATCTGCTGAGTTTCATTCCATTTCATATTCTCTTTATGGCAATCCCTCTTACTATTTATATCTATCGTGAGACTGTCTTCTCTTTTCTATTTCCAATTCCTTATTTATCCAGGGAAACCCCAGGGATTCCCCTTCATCTACTTTCCTCTTCTGGACATTTACCTCTCCTAAAGCGTTCTCTCACATGCTTCATACTCTGACCCTTCATAGTATTTATAGCACCCATCTCATACCCTATAACCTTAAGTTAGTTCTATGCAATCTTACGTGGTGACTATATGACCGCCTTGGGAAAGCTCCACACTTTAGGTGAGACTTGCTCCTCGAACCTTCTCTTCCCCTTGATCCCTGACCCGGATACTTGGGACCTTCTCTTGAGTGGAGCCCCGTTCAATCCATCACCTGTTTCCCTTGACTCACAGTTGCTGTGCCTCCTCGTGAGTGCCACCTGTGCAGATTCAAGGAGGTTAGTTTCTTGAGGTTGCCGTTAGCCATCGTGTTAGTGTAACAAAAGAACTAACTTATTTTTTCTGCTCCTACTGCCAAGTAGTAGAGCCACCACCTTACGGATCAAGAGCCACCTACATACAGTAGGAGAGTGCTAGGCCGTTGACCGATCACCTACCAGTGACGAGTGCAACGAAGAGTCGATTGCCTACCAGCAACGAACTAGTGTTAGGCTGCCTGCATACAGCAGGAGAGTGCCGATCGCTACTTGTGTAACACAAGAGGACCCGTCCTACCAGAGGGTAGTTGAAACCAGAGATAAGCCCTTGTCTGTTGCCTATCAGCAAAGACCCGAAACCAGAAACCGACCACTGTCTGCCACCTACCAGTGGAGACCCGATTAGCCACCATAGCCACCCCAGACCAACAGGACCCAGTCCTTACCAGAGAAGAAATCGACGAATATTTCTGTCAATACCCAGACAACGACACCCTCCGCATCCTCCATTGAAACAGAGACCATCCAGACAGACTATTCCATGTTCCCTACATCCCTGAGGCTGAACGATTCCTCTATCGAGAATTCTTCCCAGCGGATTCAGTAGTACCAGCTCAATCGTCGCGCCAGACATCTCATTGTGAATCTAGAAGAGGAACTCCTGCTTCGAGCCCTTGGTTCCATTTATTTAGTCCCGAACCAGGAACGGAACATCAAGCAACACTAGCGCCGTCTCCACTTGCCTTTCCACTTGCCCTGACCCCCACACCAGAACCTAATCTGGACATCGACCTTCCCAGTCCAACCTCACCCGCCTCTCTGTCCGCAAGTGATACAGACGACAACGATATGGTCACAGAATTGAAAGCAGGTCTGCCTGAAGACTTCTTGGGAGACCGTAAGGATGCTTTATGCCATGGAAGCATATTTTGAATGCAACAGAAACGTATACTTGGAGGATGCACGGCGGCTAGTGCTCCTCAACAAGATAAATAAGGGCAAAGGCGGACCATTTGCAGAAGGATGGTTCATGAAGCTAGCAAATGCAACTATAGATCCCGCTGAGAAGACACTTGACAAGCTCAAGAAGGCGTTTAAGATGGCCTTCAGGCCTGGCGATCCAGCCGGCGATGCTCGATGAGCACTACAGGAGATGAGCATGGAAGATTTCAAAGGCAACTTCCACAAATTCAGGGCCTCATTCGAACTAGAGGCAGCCCGCAGCGACATTACCAATGAAACACGTCTCAAGGATCTACTCAAGAGATAAACTCGCGAACCAGATGATCGGAGTCCCTACTGAACCTGCCACCACTAGAGAGTGGCTCGATACGGTTGCTGTCTTCTACGACAGAGCAAAGGCACACAAGAGTAACAAGAATAAGGGCTATATGCCATCATATCCAGCTGCACCAGTACGATGACGAGATCCAAACGCCATGGACATCGATAGGATCATTCTTGACTACAAGACCCACCAAGAACATATCCGTAACAACAAATGCTTCACTTGCCACAAAGTTGGGTGTTCCACTAGGAACCATCCCCCTCAGGGATTCTGACGTAGCCAAGGTTACAGAACCACAGGACGTGCCTCATACAGGCCAGCAATGCAGCAGCAACATGCCAATGCAAGGATCCATAAAATCGATATGGACAAAGTCACGGACCCTCAACTGAGGGAAGCCATTAGGAAACTCTTGCTCTAGGACGTCTCGGAAAACGAACCAGAGGTAGCAGAGGAGAGTGATATTGCCAAGGAAGAAGAAATCCATGGGATAGAAGTCCCCAAGGGTTTTTAGTTGGGAGAGATGAGTCGACGTCTTCTCTCCCCCCATTAGTGATTGTCCCTGTAACAGTTACAACTTCTGAGAAATCAACCCTTCGTATTCCCATATGATTCTCGGGGCTACCAGGAAAAATCATCAAAACACATGCGCTCATCAATAGCGGTGCTATGGGATGCTTCATCCACATGGACCTGATCTTATGACATAAGATCAAAGTACGACGCCTCAAACTACCCCACTGCACAAACAATGCTGATGGCAGCAAAACGAAAGGAGGCCTTATCAGATACTATGTCATGCTACCTCTGCGGATTGGGCCGCAAGTTGAAAGAAGAAGCTTTTTCGTCCTACCTAGCGGGAAGGACGACATCATCTTGGGCATGCCTTGGCTCCAAGAAAGAAATCTGACCATCGACTGGTCTATGGGCTACATCCACCTACCAAACCGGCCACATCACAACCACATTAGTCAAGCAGACGCTGACTCATTCCAGCACATTTTAAGATCTTTGGATCTGAATCCCGATTGGGACATATGGGATTACCGCAGTAATCCGGATGACCCCAAATACCGACATCATGGGGATCCTATCGCAGACCACCTACTACCACAAGAGTGGATCAGAAAAACCACTATATCGACGGCTATTGCCATGGCCAAGGAAAAGAAGGAACACACACTCCCCCCAGAATTTGCCGACTTCGCTGACATTTTTGCCAAACCCGGGCTATCCCTTTCCTCTCCTCGAGAATTTGACCACACTATTGATTTAGATGACTCGTTCATCCCAAAGAAAGCACAGGTATATCCGCTGAACCCGGCACAGCTGCAAGCATGCAAAGACTTTGTTGAAGAACACCTCGTGTTGGGCAAGATTGTGCCCTCACGCTTGCCACAAGCTGCTCCGTTCTTCTTCATTGATAAGAAGGATGGCAAACACTGTCCCTGCCAAGACTACCAATACCTCAATGAACATACCATCAAGAATGCGTACCCCCTACCCCTCATTTCCAAACTCATCGATAAGATGAAGGGATCCAAATACTTCACCAAGTTCGACATACGCTGGGGATACAACAATATTTGCATTCGCCCCGAGGATCGGTGAAAAATGGCCTTCATCACTCCCATCGGGCTCTATGAGCCAACCGTTATGTTCTTCGGCCACTGCAACTCCCCTGCCACCTTTCAGGCTTTTATGAACCATATCTTCACCGATTACATCATGGAAGGATGGTTTGAAGCATACATGAACAATACAATGATCCATTCTGACGACTACCAGGAGCACATCACTCGTACCCACAAGGTTCTCACCCAATTTAGAGAACATGAGCTTTGTCTGAAGCTAGAAAAATGCACCTTCAACGCCACGAAGGTTGACTTTTTAGGCATGGTTATCATGCCTGACAGCGTCACCATGGACCCCACCAAACTGAAAGCCATCCAAGAATGGACACCTCCCCAGAACGTCCATGCAATCCGATCGTTTATTGGCTTTTGCAACTTCTATTGAAAGTTCATCCCGAACTTCTCCAACCTCACTAAACTGTTGCTCTCCCTCACTGCTAAGGGAGCCACCTGGCAATGGCTGCCAGACCACAACGCCGCATTCCAAAAACTGAAATCTGCTTTCCTTGCTCGTCCAGTCCTTGCCTTCCCGGACACCTCGAAGCCATTCCATCTCATGACGGATGCCTTCCTTATCGCTACAGGTGCAGTCCTCATGCAGAAAGATGCCAACGGCAACCTCCATCCAGTCGCGTATTTTTCAAAGACATTGTCCCCTGCGGAGCGCAACTATGACATCTGTGACCGGGAACTTCTCGCAGTGTTACGCAGATGCAAGTCTAGTAACCAAGGGACCTTCATGGGTGATACTCACGAAGAGACCAATGACCACAAAGGGAGATCAAGGACAGGGATGTGTCAGACGGATGCAGACTAAGGGGACTGAGGGATAGACTGAAGTCTAGACTAAGGGGACTGAGGGAGAAGCGAGTGCTTCGACTGAGGGACTGAGGACAAGCGGGAGCTTGGTCACAAGAGCTAGTGTGTGTTGTGCAGATCAAGTGTAAAGATTACAATACATGGCAGCGAGGTTTATATAGTGAAGTGGCTACCAAACCGGGAACAATGAGAATCGGGGACACTAGACCGTTATGAGAGAAACGGTCAGGAGAGACGCTGTCCATATGGTTGTGAAACATGTATCAAAGAATGACCATAAGGTCAGGAATGGTTACCATGCGGTGACGATAGAGAAGAGCGGAAATAGAACACTGCTATGGGAAAGGAAGAGGTTGACCATATGGTCAAGAATGTTACCTTGTGACGACTAGAGCAAAGAGCGGAAGAAGAATGTCACTAAGGGGAATCAATGGGAACGATGGTAAGTGCCAGACTTAGAAGGAGAAAGAAGGAACAGATTAGATCACGTTGAAAGAGTCCAGGGAGGACTTCTAGGTCGCACGGGATGGAGAAGAAGAGTATGGAGTGGTGAACGAGGAAAATTGTAACACGCAGTCATCAATGCGCTCAATGAATGGAAACACTACCTTACCGGTACTGCACACCTGGTTCAGGTCCTGACAGACCACAAGAACCTTACCTACTTTTGCACACCACAGAAACTCTCTTGCCGCCAAGCCAGATGGCTTATGTTCTTGCAGGATTTTGACCTGCACTGGACTTCCTTGCCGGGCTCCACTATGGGCCCCGCCAACGCCTTGTCCCATCGTGACGATGTGGACACCTCCCTGGACAACGCTGATACTGTCCTCCTTGCCAATGACCTTTTTGTCCATGCCATCAATGTCAAAATTGCTGACGACATTGCCGCCTCCACTCCCGATGACCCATTGGTCAAGGATGCCCTTACTGCCATGGCAGTGGGCTCCTCCCTGTTTCCTCGAGCCTCTAAACATGACTGGCTCTTTGACAAGGGATGCCTTTATTATAAGAGTCACCTCTACATCCCCAACTCTGCTTGCATGGCGCTTGTTCGTGCCACCCACGATTCCCCTGCTGGGGGCCACGGGGGCCACTTCCATACTCTGAATGCTCTCCAGTGCGACTATTGGTGGCCTGGCATGTCTTCCACTGTTTGCAAATTCGTCTCTGGCTGCGCTGCCTGCCAAGCCAACAAAGTGAACACCCACTCTACCACCCCAGGCCTTGTCCCCATTCCATCCGCCACCACTCACCCTTTCCAGCAGATCTCTGTCGATCTGATCACCGACTTGCCCCCTAGCGTGGGCTTTGACTCTGTTATGGTCATGGTTGACCATGGCCTTACGAAGGGGGTGATTTATGCTCCCTGTCACAAGACAATCGACGCAGTCGGCGTCACCCAGCTCTTCTTTGAGAAAGTCTTCTCTCGATTTGGTCTACATGACAAATGCATCTCCAATCGAGAACCCCAATTCGCCTCTACCTTTGCAAAGGAACTCGCTTGTCTCCTTGAATATGACCTTGCCCTATCCACAGCTTACCATCCACAAACCGACGGTGAGACTAAACGAGTCAACCAGGAACTTGAAACCTATCTCCATATCTTCTGCAAGGGACAACCCTCTAAATGGGTGTCACTCCTCCCTATGGCAGAATACTCCCACAACTCGGCCATATATTCAGTCACCAGACAAACTCCATTCTCCCTCATGATGGGATATGAACCCCGCTCCTTGTTACAATTTTCTCCCTTGTTCCCAATCTGGTGCTACTCCTCGTTCCTTGCGACGTAGAGATCCTCCCGGGATTATTCCAATACGACGTACAATGCTCCGTTCTTCTTTTCCTCCATTCTCCGTTCACCGTTTACTTTCTTGACCTTCCCTAGTGACGTTCATCTCCGCTTCTCTCCAATCGTCACAAGGTAACCTTCATGTCCGTCTTCCCCTTAGCGATGTTCTATTTCCGCTCTTCATTACCGCCATCGCAAGGTAACCGTTCCTGACCATATGGTCACTCCTTTGATATACGTTTCATCTCCACATGGACAGCGCATCTCCTGACCGTTTCTCTCACAACGGTCTAGTGTCCCCGATCCCCATTGTTCTCGGTTTAGTAGTGTCTCCACTATATAAACCTCGCTGCCTGTATCTTAGTTCTTTACACTTGATCTGCGCAATCTACGCTAGCTCTTGTGGCCAAGCTCCCGCTTGTCTCTAGAACCCTTAGTCGAAGCTTCCCGCTTCTCCTCTAGAACCCTTAGTCGAAGCTCCCCGCTTCTCCTCCAGAACCCTTAGTCGAAGCCTCTCCGCTTCTCCCTCAGAACCTCTAGTCCACGACTAGCGTCGTATCCTTAGTCTTGATCTCCTTAGTGGTCGTTGGTCTCTTCGTGAGTATCACCCACGAAGGTCTCTTGGTTACTGGACTCGCGTCTGCGTAACAGTGGCATGATGGTGGCATGATGGTGGTGCCGCCAAGGCACTGTGCCAAGGTACCACTCCCACGTCCTGGCTAGGATGGCCTGTGGCACAAGAGAGTTGGGTCAACCCAGAGGTTGAAGTCCGGGAGATGCAACTCTGGACAATCAGTGGTTGAAGGGGCATACCCTTGTGGTTGATAGTCCAGTAGCGGGTCTGTCTCTTGGTAAAGCTCCACCTCTTGTGCTTCCAGCAACTGTATAACCTCTCTGTCCCAGCATTTGTCATCCACCATGAAGAAAGTTGAATAGCTGTCTGGTCCCAGTAACCATGTTGAAAAAGATTGACCCATAGCATAGGGGTGAATTGTAACACTTCATGCTTGAGGGGAAGTGTTGGATTTCATACAGTAGCTGTGTGCTTATGTGCTTATATAATCACAGACTACATCTCACATCATTCCTTTTTCATACATCTCAGTAAACTTCTCATTTCACTAAGGTAAGCAATACCTAGCATTCTTTTCTACCTACCTTACTTACATCTGTGTAGACTCCAACAGGTAGCTACACTAATACTAGTGAACTTCTCATATCACTGAGACTCCAACAGGATGGATATCCCTGGTGCATTCCCATAGGTTGATGTCCCAATCATCATCTAAAGCATATCCCTCTAGGATCTCCAGTGAGAGTGCCTTCCATTCATCTATGATGAGATGGTGTCCATTATGAATAGTGCCAAAAAATGAGGTGGGCCCATCATCATTGTAGTCTATATCCACAGCTGGCCAAGGGTGGTTTGTTTTTTCTGCTCCTACCGCCGAGTAGTAGAGCCACCACCTTACGGATCAAGAGCCACCTACATACAGTAGGAGAGTGCTAGGCCGTTGACCGATCACCTACCAGTGATGAGTGCAACGAAGAGTCGATCGCCTACCAGCGACGAACTAGTGTTAGGCCGCCTGCATACAGCGGGAGAGTGCCGGTCGCTACTTGTGTAACGCAAGAGGACCCGTCCTACCAGAGGGTAGTTGAAACCAGAGATAAGCCCTTGTCTGTTGCCTATCAGCAAAGACCCAAAACCAGAAACCGACCACTGTCTGCTGCCTACCAGCGGAGACCCGATTAGCCACCATAGCCGCCCCAGACCAACAGGACCCAGTCCTTACCAGAGAAGAAATTGACGAATATTTCTGTCGATACCCAGACAACGACACCCTCCGCATCCTCCATTGGAACAGAGACCATCCAGACAGACTATTCCATGTCCCCTACATCCCTGAGGCCGAACGATTCCTCTATCGAGAATTCTTCCCAGCGGATTCAGCAGTACCAGCTCAATCGTCACGCCAGACATCTCATTGCAAATCTAGAAGAGGAACTCCTGCTTCGAGCCCTCGGTTCCATTTATTTAGTCCCGAACCAGGAATGGAACATCAAGCAACACTAGTGCCGTCTCCACTTGCCTTTCCACTTGCCCTGACCCCCACACCAGAACCTAATCCGGACATTGACCTTCCCAGTCCGACCCCACCCGCCTCTCTGTCCGCAAGTGATACAGACGACAACGATATGGTCACAGAATTGAAAGCAGGTCTGCCCAAAGACTTCTCAGGAGACCGTAAGGATGCTTTATGCCATGGAAGCATATTTTGAATGCAACAGAAACGTATACTCGGAGGATGCACGGCGGCTAGTGCTCCTCAACAAGATGAATAAGGGCAAAGGTGGACCATTCGCAGAAGGATGGTTCATGAAGCTAGCAAATGCAACTATAGATCCCGCTGAGAAGACACTTGACAAGCTCAAGAAGGCATTTAAGACGGCCTTCAGGCCTGGTGATCCAGCCAGCGATGCTCGACGAGCACTACAGGAGATGAGCATGGAAGATTTCAAAGGCAACTTCCACAAATTCAGGGCCTCATTCGAACTAGAGGCAGCCCGCAGCGACATTACCAATGAAACACATCTCAAGGATCTACTCAAGAGAAACATCTTGGATAAACTCGTGAACCAGATGATCGGAGTCCCTACCGAACCTGCCACCGCTAGAGAGTGGCTCGATACAGTTGCTGTCTTCTACGACAGAGCAAAGGCACACAAGAGTAACAAGAATAAGGGCTATATGCCATCATATCCAGCTGCACCAGTACGACTACGAGATCCAAACACCATGGACATCGATAGGGTCATTCTCGACTACAAGACCTGCCAAGAACATATCTGTAACAACAAATGCTTCACTTGCCACAAAGTTGGGTATTCCACTAGGAACCATCCCCCTCAGGGATTCTGACGTAGCCAAGGTTACAGAACCACAGGACACGCCTCATACAGGCCAGCAATGCAGCAGCAACATGCCAATGCAAGGATCCATAAAATCGATATGGACAAAGTCATGGACCCTCAACTGAGGGAAGCCATTAGGAAACTCTCGCTCCAGGACGCCTCAGAAAACAAACCAGAGGTAGCAGAGGAGAGTGATATTGCTGAGGAAGAAGAAATCCATGGGATAGAAGTCCCCAAGGGTTTTTAGTTGGGAGAGATGAGTCGACGTCTTCTCTCCCCATTAGTGATTGTCCCTGTAACAGTTACAACTTCTGAGAAATCAACCCTTCATATTCCCATATGATTCTCGGGGCTACCAGGAAAAATCATCAAAACGCATGTGCTCATCAATAGCAGTGCTACGGGATGCTTCATCCACATGGACCTGATCTTATGACATAAGATCAAAGTACGACGCCTCAAACTACCCCACTGCACAAATAATGCCGATGGCAGCAAAACGAAAGGAGGCCTTATCAGATACTACGTCATGCTACCTCTGCGGATTGGGCCGCAAGTTGAAAGAAGAAGCTTTTTCGTCCTACCTAGCGGGAAGGACGACATCATCTTGGGCATGCCTTGGCTCCAAGAAAGAAATCTGACCATCGACTGGTCTATGGGCTGCATCCACCTACCAAACCGGCCACATCGCAACCACATTAGTCAAGCAGACGCTGACTCGTTCCAGCACGTTTTAAGATCTTTGGATCTGAATCCCGATTGGGACATATGGGATTACCGCAGTAATCCGGATGACCCCAAATACCAACATCATGGGGATCCTATCGCAGACCACCTACTACCACAAGAGTGGATCAGAAAAACCAGTATATCGACAGCTATTGCCATGGCCGAGGAAAAGAAGGAACACACACTCCCCCCAGAATTTGCCAACTTCGCTGACATTTTTGCCAAACCCGGGCTATCCCTTTCCCCTCCTCGAGAATTTGACCACACTATTGATTTAGATGACTCGTTCATCCCGAAGAAAGCACAGGTATATCCGCTGAACCTGGCACAGCTGCAAGCATGCAAAGACTTTGTTGAAGAACACCTCGTGTCAGGCAAGATTGTGCCCTCACGCTTGCCACAAGCTGCTCCGTTCTTCTTCGTTGATAAGAAGGATGGCAAACACTGTCCCTGCCAAGACTACCAATACCTCAACGAACATACCATCAAGAATGCGTACCCCCTACCCCTCATTTCCAAACTCGTCGATAAGATGAAGGGATCCAAATACTTCACCAAGTTCGACATATGCTGGGGATACAACAATATTTGCATTCGCCCCGAGGATCAGTGAAAAATGGCCTTCATCACTCCCATCGGGCTCTATGAGCCAACCGTTATGTTCTTCGGCCACTGCAACTCCCCTGCCACCTTTCAGGCTTTTATGAACCATATCTTCACCGATTACATCATGGAAGGATGGTTTGAAGCATACATGAACAATACAATGATCCATTCCGATGACTACCAGGAGCACATCACTCGTACCCACAAGGTTCTCACCCGATTTAGAGAACATGAGCTTCGTCTGAAGCTAGAAAAATGCACCTTCAACGCCACGAAGGTTGACTTTTTAGGCATGGTTATCATGCCTGACAGCGTCACCATGGACCCCACCAAACTGAAAGCCATCCAAGAATGGACACCTCCCCAGAACGTCCATGCAATCTGATCATTTATCGGCTTTTGCAACTTCTATCGAAAGTTCATCCCGAACTTCTCCGACCTTGCTAAACTGTTGCTCTCCCTTACTGCTAAGGGAGCCACCTGGCAATGGCTGCCAGACCACAACGCCGCATTCCAAAAACTGAAATCTGCTTTCCTTGCTCGTCCGGTCCTTGCCTTCCTGGACACCTCGAAGCCATTCCATCTCATGACGGACGCCTCCCTTATCGCTACAGGTGCAGTCCTCATGCAGAAAGATGCCAACGGCAACCTCCATCCAGTCGCGTATTTTTCAAAGACATTGTCCCCTGCGGAGCGCAACTATGACATCTGTGACTGGGAACTTCTCGCAGTGTTACACAGATGCAAGTCTAGTAACCAAGGGACCTTCGTGGGTGATACTCACGAAGAGACCAATGACCACAAAGGGAGATCAAGGACAGGGATGCGTCAGACGGACGCAGACTAAGGGAACTGAGGGATAGACCGAAGTCTAGACTAAGGGGACTGAGGGAGAAGCGAGTGCTTCGACTGAGGGACTGAGGACAAGCGGGAGCTTGGTCACAAGAGCTAGTGTGTATTGCGCAGATCAAGTGTAAAGATTACGATACATGGCAGCGAGGTTTATATAGTGAAGTGGCTACCAAACCGGGAACAATGAGAATCAGGGACACTAGACCGTTATGAGAGAAACAGTCAGGAGAGACGCTGTCCATATGGTTGTGAAACATGTATCAAAGAATGACCATAAGGTCAGGAATGGTTACCATGCAGTGGCGATAGAGAAGAGCGGAAATAGAACACCGCTATGGGAAAGGAAGAGGTTGACCATATGGTCAAGAATGTTACCTTGTGACGACTAGAGCAAAGAGCGGAAGAAGAACGTCACTAAGGGGAATCAATGGGAATGATGGTAAGTGCTAGACTTAGAAGGAGAAAGAAGGAACAGATTAGATCACGTTGAAAGAGTCCAGGGAGGACTTCTAGGTCGCACAGGATGGAGAAGAAGAGTATGGAGCAGTGAATGAGGAAAATTGTAACATGCAGTCATCAATGCGCTCAATAAATGGAAACACTACCTTACCGGTACTGCACACCTGGTTCAGGTCCTGACAGACCACAAGAACCTTACCTACTTTTGCACACCACAGAAACTCTCTCGCCGCCAAGCCAGATGGCTTATGTTCTTGCAGGATTTCGACCTACACTGGACTTTCTTGCCGGGCTCCACTATG
>JBBPTR010000482.1:0-12590 GCA_038094255.1 Porphyrellus aff. niger
TTCATTGTCCCTCGACGCCTTTAGAGGAGCCCCTAGGAAGGGCAGAATTAAAGCCTTCTCTTTTTGTTGAAGTAGTGTTCTCCCTCCCTTCACTTGGAGGTTGATTAGTCCACGCTGGGGTTGTGCCTGGTTTGCAAGGGGCAACTCATTGGGTGACTCCTTTGAGGCTGAGCCTATTTAGTGTATCTGGGCCAAAACCTGAGGTAAAAACATAGCACTACCACACATAGCCTAGATAGCCTAGATACTGTAGCTTAGGTAGTACTAGGGTACCCTAAGGTCTCAAGTCATATATTTCATCAAAATGTGAGTAGACAGAATACTGTCTATTTCATGGATTGTCTCTGATGAAAATTAGGTCTACTTCCCCCACTTCTCCTCAATGTGCCTGGTCGTCTGGTTGTCAGACTGAGCGTGATCAACGTGTTCTTGGCTCACCTCCTTCCCGTCGTCAACCTTCCCATGTTGCTCCAATGCCAAACATGCCCAATACCTTGATTGTAAGTCTAGACTATATTTCATGTAAATATATCATTCAAAGTTGAATTTCTAGGCTAATGCGATGGCTAATGACAACCTCAAGAGACTAACCTCCTTGTACATGCACAGGTGGTACTCACAAAGAGACACAGTGACCGTGAGACAAGGGAAACAGGGTGACAGATCATATATCTCGATAAGACTCCACTCAATAGAAGGTCCCAAGTATCCAGGTTAGGGATCAAAGGGAAGAGAAGGTTCGAGGAGCAAAGGTCTCACCTAAAGCACGAAGCTTTCCCAAGGCAGTCATATAGTTACCACATAAGATTGTGTAGAACTAACTTAAGATTACAGGGTACAAAATGGGTGCTATAAATACTGTGTAGGGTCAGAGTACAAAGCATGTAAGAGAACGCTTTAGGAGAGGTAAACATCTGTAAGAAGAAAGAGGAAAAAAGGGAATCCCTAGGATGTCCCATCTAAATAGGGAATTGGAAATAAATAGATCAAGCTGACTGAGCGAGAAATATAAATAGATATGACAAAGCCAGAAACGGAAATGAAATGGAATGAAACTCAGCATATGAAATGGTGAAGTGGTGGTGCATCAGTGGCGTCCACAGTTGACAGTGGCACTTGCCAAGGCACCTATGCCAAGGTACAGCCTCCATGCCCGACTAAAGCAGAATGGCGGAGTCTGGGAGTTGGATCGATCCATAGGTCTGGATTGGGTAAAAGGGAGTCAGGCAGGTTGGTGCTGATCCCGTATCCCAGAGGGAAGTAGTCCAGTAGTCCATCGTCCTCTTTATGTAGTGCAGCCGCTTGTGCTTCCAACAACTTGTTGATGTCGTCTCCTCTCCATTGTTTCTCATACAGGAGGAAAGCCCTATCTTGTACGTCCAGTCTTGGTTGCCATGTGTCAAAAGATGTTCCGTTCATATCCTGTGGGTGAATTGTAACAACAATGCCCTCAACTCACAACACCACATCCTTCAGTACTTAGGAATTGACTCTGATCAGTAGATCTCCCAGCTCTAGAAGAAATGGTATGGTTCCAGGGTTAAATGGTCTCTTCATAAGCACCTTCCTTGGAATGAAACCTTAGTATTCCAGAACATCAACAAGATCACCATCTCCACAGAACTCACTCAAAAACAGGTCAAGGACACCCAGGAAATTCCCCACTAGTGCAAAGAATACAAAGATGTCTTCACTGAAGCCACCCATGATAAACTCCCCCCACATCGACCTTATGACCATGCCATTGAATTAAAGCCCTCCTTTATACCCAAGATTGCCAAGATTTACCATCTGAATCCTGCAGAATGAGATGCTTGTAAAGCATTCATTGAAGAACATCTTAAAACTGGCCGCATTATCCCATCCAAGTTACCTCAAGCTTTGCCCTTTTTCTTTGTACCCAAAAAGAATGGAATGCTATGCCCCTGCCAGGACTACTGATACCTCAACTCGCACACCATCTGTAATGCCTACCTGCTCCCCCTCATCTCCAAACTCATTGACAACATGAAAGACTCCATCTGGTTCACCAAGTTTAATGTTAGATGGGGATACAACAACATCTGGTTATGAGAAGAGGACCAATGGAAGGCAGTGTTCATCACTTCCCTTGGACTCTTTGAACCCACAGTCATGTTCTTTGGTTTCAACAATGCTTCCCCCACATTTCAAGCTTTCATGAACCACATCTTCATAGACTATATCTCTCAGAAATGGCTGAATATCTACATGGATGACATTGGAATCCATACCAAGGGTAACCTCAAACTCCACCATGAACATACCTGCCTAGTCCTCCAACAATTTCAAGAACACAGACTATCCCTGAAACTCTCAAAATGCTCCTTGGACACCAAACGAATGAAATTTCTCAGTCTCATCATTGGTCAAGGCAAGATAGAAATAGACCTGGTCAAACTCGATGCCATCAAAGACTGGAAACCTCCTACCTCAGTTAAAGGCATCCACTCCTTCCTTGGGTTTGTCAATTTCTATCAAAAGTTCATCCCCAACTTCTCTCACATTGCTGCCCCTTTAAACCTCCTCAGTTGTAAAGATGAACCATGGATGTGGACACCACTCCAACAAAAACCCTTTGATGCCCTCAAAAACATTTTCTCCTCAACCCCAGCCTGTTACAATTTTCCTCATTCATTGTCATATTCTCTTCCTTTCAATCCCTTGTGACCTAGAGATCTTTCCTGGTCTCCACCAATATGACTTACCTTGTTCTTTCTTTCTTCTCCTTCGCCTAATACTCACTCTTGTTCCCGTTGACTTCCCTTAGTGATGTTCAACTCCCACTTTTCATTCCAGCCATCACAAGGTATTGTTCCTGGCCTCATGGTCACTCCTTTACTTTCCCTAAATGATGTTCCACTTCTGCTCTTCATTATCACCATCGCTAGGTAACTGTTCCTGACCTTATGGTTATCTCCTGATACATGTTTCCCCTCATTGTGGACAGCTCCCCTCCTAACCATCTCACTCACAACAGTCTAGTTTCCCCTTTATCCATCACTCCCAGTATAGTAGTCATACTAGTATATAAACCTTGCTGCCCTGTATCATAGTCTTTACACTTGATCTGTGCAATCTACATAGCTCTTGTGACCAAGCTCTCGCTTGCCTCAGTCCCTCAGTCAAAGTTCTCACTTCTCTCAGTCCACTAGTCTAGACTTTGGTCTATTCCTTTAGTCTCCCTTTGTCTACGACTAACTGTTGCATCCATAGTCCTTGATTCCCCTTTAAGGTCATTGGTCTCTTCATGAGTATTACCCTCAAAGGTCCCTTGGTTACTAGACTTGCATCTGTGTAACACAGTCCTCCAAATCCCCAATGTCACTTGACCTTTCACCCTCATGACTGATGCATCTCTGCTCACTGCAGGAGCCATCTTAATGCAAGACAATGCCAATTGGCAACTTCACCCATGTGCCTACTTCTCCAAAACCTTTGCCCCTGCTGAATGGAACTACAACATCTATGACTGAAAACTCCTTGCTGTCATCCTCACTCTCAAAAAATGGTACCCCTATCTACTAGGAATACCCCATCCTGTCACCATCATCACTATCCACAAGAACTTGTCCTATGTCAAAGACCCTTGTAAACTCTCCCAACACCAGGCCTGCTGGGCTGAATTTATGCAGGATTACTACAGTGACTCCAAAAACCCTTTCCATGTTAGCCCTAGCAGCAGTGCACAAAGCACACTGTCATGTACTGTGGGAATTTCGCTTAGCTTTGGTGGAGTTATAAATAGTACATACCATTGGCTACAAAATCGACCCCAGGGTCATGTGATTTGGTTCACAGGGTACAAATATATGGCCACTCTTTAACTGCGATACCATGGAAAGGGTTTTTTCACTGTTGAACTGATGCCTAGTATCTTAACAAAATCATAGTACATTTGCTATTGTTTGTCAGTACAAATAAAGATATACATATGGATAGTATGCCTGAGTTTAAAAATGTTCATATACTCAGTCACTATCAAGGTTAAATTCCTCTCTTACTCAATAAAACACTATCCTCTCTATGCTTGATGTTGGCCACTCTGGTATAGTCATTGCCAAGCAAACTGGCATTAGCCCTTCTGCCATATCCAAACTTCACTCCAAGAAGCATTCTACCATTTCTAAGGCAATTGGGGATTGCCCTTCCAAGCTTTCACCAATCATCATTCATTATGCCCAATATCTTATTGTCTCTTGGAAGGCTGAAAATGCTGTTCAAGTCACCAAGGCTCTCCAATATCATTGACCAACCTCTCTCTGCCAATGCTATTTGTTTCCACTTGAAGAAATTAGGTATAAAGGCTGTGGTCAAGTCCAAATGCCCTTCCCTCTCCAAGAGGCAATGCAAAGCTCATCTGGATTTTGCTTATGCCCACAAGAATTGGGTTTTGGAGGATTGAAAGAAGGTGATATGGTCTTATATGACTAAAATCAATTGCCTAGGGTCAGATGGATGTAAACAGGCATGGAAACAGACAGGTGAGGGGCCTAGTAATATACTAGTACAAGGAACCCTTAAGTTTGGGAAAGGTTGTGGGAATGTATAACTTGTCAAGGAGTTGGCTTTGCTACCAAGATTGATGATAGAATGGATGGGGACCTCTACATTCAGATTTTAAAGAATGAGCTCTAGCAAACCCTGGAGTTTTATGGTCTCAATCCTCTCAACATCATTTTTCAAATAGAGATGGCAAAGCCGGAAGGGGAAACGAAATGGAATGGAACTCAGCATATGAAATAGATATATGAAATAGTGGAGCAGTGGCGCATCAGTGGCATCCACAGTTGATGGTGGCGCTTGCCAAGGCACCTATGCCAAGGTATAACTCACACGCCCGACTAAAGCGGAATGGCGGAGTCTAGGAGTTGGATCGATCCATAGATCTGGATCGGGTAGGAGCCATTCTTGGGGATTGGTACTGATCCCATATCCCAGTGGGAAGTAGTCCAGTAGTCCATCGTCCTCCTTGTGTAACACAGCAGCTTCTGTCTCCAGTAGTGCAGTGATGTCGTCTCCTCTCCATTGTTCTTCATAGAGCAGAAATGCCCTATCCTGTGTGTCCAGTCTTGGTTGCCATTTGTTGAATGTTGTCTCGTTATGATCCCGTGGGTGAATTGTAACATGACCCTCCCATTCAAGCAACTTTTGGTGGACCTCATCACCAATCTCCCCACCTCCCAGGGCCATGACTCTCTCATGGTCATGGTAGACCATGGACTTAGTAAGGGGGTGATTCTCATCCCCTGTTCCAAAACCATTGATGCCACAGGAGTCACATAGCTCTTCTTTACCCATGTATTCCAATGCTTTGGCCTCCATGACTCCATCATCTCTGACAGAGGCCCCCAATTCACCTCTGCCTTCACTAAGGAACTTGCCAGACTACTGGACTATGATGTGTAACTCTCCACTGCCTACCACTCACAGACCAATGGACAGACAGAACAAACCAATCAGGAAATTGAAACATACCTCCACATCTTCTGCACCAACAACCTGAAGAAATGGACTAATCTCCTGACAACTGCTAAATTCCACCACAACTCCATTCTACATAGCTCCACAAAAGTATTCCCCTTTTCCTTGATCCCCGGATATGAACCTTGTCCCTACCCCCCATTAGGAAAAACCTTTTTCCCCACCTTAGAAACCCATATTTCTGCCCTTGAAGAGGCTCAAAAAGAAGCTTGTGCTGCTCATGACACTGCCCATCACATCATGATGGAACGCTCAACTCAACACTTCAAACCCTTCAAGATCAGATCAAAGGTCTGGCTAGAGGCTACCAACCTCTACCTTCACTACCCACACTGTAAACTCACCCCAAAATGCCATGGACCCTTTGAAATCTCACAAGTTCTATCTTCACTCACCTATCATTTACAACTGCCCCCCTCATGGAAGATCCACAATGTCTTCCACACATCACTACTCTTCCCCTATTGGGAAACAGCAACACATGGTCCCAACTTCCCCTGACCTCCACTGAACCTTATTAATGCTGAAGAAGAATATGAAGTAGACCAGATCATTTCCCACAAAGGCACAGGAACTCATTGTAGGTACCTGACTGCATGAAAAGGATACCCCTCATCCAAAAATACCTGCAACCAGAACTTAACCTCTGTCATGCTTCTCACATTCTTAAAGAATACAAGGATACCCATGACCTCTAACCCTTAAGAACCATGAACCCACCATGATCCACCCTAAACCCCAATCCCCCCCTTTATTCCTCACTGGTTGAAAACCCAACCTCCTCCTCCTCCACTAAAAACTAGACAGTCTTTACCCCCTTTGTTCAAGTCCACTGAAGTCCCTCATGGTCACCTCCACTGGTCCTTCTGCAAGTTGGACTACTATTGCTATCACAACAAATACTAATTGTTCTCTCAACTCAACGGTCTCTTTGTGAGTATCTCATTGATTGAATGATTCCTAAGTGTTCATTCTGTTATCCTTCCTCTATTATCTTCACTTTAAACATTAACAATGTCCATTAGCTTGCCTCAATTCCTTTGCATACCCCATTCCACATCTTGGGATAAAGGGTCTATCCTCAATTTTTACCTTTTACATTCGCTCTCCAACTTTACGCATATGTTCTTATGGAAACCCATCTTACATTTGCCATTGAACAACTTCCTGACTTCAGGAATATGCTGTTAATTCCTCATCTCATCCATATCTTCCACTCTACCCTTTCTGTTCAATACTACTATACCCTTTTCACCCCTAACAATCTCCCTATAGCCTTTGCAGCCCCCCTCCATCTAGCCATCCACTCCTCCATCCATCAGGTCCTCCACACCCTCCACATTGCCGATTTCACTGCTCTGATTTCCTTATTCCCTCCTGAGAGCATCCACCCAATCTTTCAGCATATCTACCTAGCAATGAATCAGGAACAGCAAGGCTATTATGTGACTTGACTTTCAGTCATAGACTTCCCAAGACCACTCCCTATTTCCCCTCCAAGAGGTAATGTCTCTTCTCCTATCACCCAACCTCCCAGTCCCACATCTTCTATTGATGTTTCTGGTGCAGAACACTTTCAGGTATACACTCAACATGATGCATATGGAAGAACAGTCATCAACTCCCCATCTCAAGTGCTTCCTGTAGTCATTCCCTGCTCTCTGGTCACTGATCAAACCATCTGCTGTTTCTACTGATAGCCAGGCCACTACTGAGAGGATTGCCAGTTTTTTCAGTGCTCTCATTGTGAACAACTCATACCAGGACATCTTGCTTAGGAATGCCTTACTGAGCAATGTGACTTTTGCCTTCATTGGGAACATTCCACTTGTTACTGCCCCAACCAACAATGTGCTCAATGCAACCAATATGGACATGTCTTCAATGACTATCCATGTCATTCTCTGATGGAACAGATGGAGTTGGATATTAGCTTTGACCTTGGGCTTCGAAGGTACAGTAGGGGTAATGTTACAACTTTCCTTCTCTTTCTGTCCATCTTTCTCCTGTCACTTTCCTATGACTTAGAAGTACTTCCAGGGATATATCAATATGACTTATCCCTGTCAGTTCTCATTTTTCTTCATCCTCATCTCACCATTGTTCCCCTTGTCTTCCCCTAGTGATGTTCTCCTTCCACTCTTCACTACAGCCACCACAAGGTACTATTCCTAACTGCATAGTCACACTTTGATACATGTTTTATTCTCATTATGGACAGCATCTCCTGACTGTTTTTCTCACAATGGTCTAGTGTCCCTGTTTCCCATTGTTCTCAGTATGGTACTCTTGTCCATACTTAAATCTTGCTGCCATGTATCATAGTCTACATACTTAATCTGCACAATTCACGCTAGCTCTTGTGACCAGACTCTCATCTGCCTCTAGTCAAAGCTTTCACTTCTCCCTCAGTCCCTAGTCCAGACTTCAGTCTATCCCTCAGTCCCCTTAGTCTATGACTTTGGTCGTATCCCTAGTCCTTGATCCCTTAGTAGAGGTTATTGGTCTCTTTGTGAGTATCACCCTTGAGCCCATCGGTTACAAGAACTCATGTCTGCATAACAACAAGAGTTTAAAGACTAGAGGCAAGACCAAAGTCTTAGATTAAGGAAACAAAGGGCAAGACCAAGGTCTTGGACTGAGGGGCTAAGAGCAAGCAAGAGCTTGGTCACAGGAACTAGCTAGATTGCATAGATCAAGTGTGAAGAGTAGTGTACATGGCAGTGAGATTTATGTACTAGTGTGGATGACCATACTAGGAATAGTGAGAACTGGGAATACTGGATTGTTGCAAGAGAAACAATCAGGAGATGCTTGTCCATGATAGAGATGAAACAATGTCAAAAGGAATAACAATGAGATCAGGAATGATTACCTTGCAATGGCTGTACAGAAGAGCAGAAGAGGAATACCACTAAGGGAAAGGAAAAGGATGACCATATGATCAGGAACAGTTACCTGGTGATGGCTGTAGTGAAAAGTAGAAAGAGAACATCACTAGGGGAAAATAAGGGAAACAATAGTGAGACTAGGGCAAAGAAGGATAAGGATAGACATGGATAGGTTGTACTGGTACATCCCTGGAAGGACTGTAGCATTGTAAGGAATGGAAAGGAGAAAAGTTGACATATGAGGAGAGAAAATTATAACATTACCCCCACTGTACCTTTGAAGCCCATGCTCAAAATTAATAGCCAATTCCATCCATTCCATCAGAGACAGGGAGAGAGCAACATGGACAGTTATTAAAGACATGCCTGTATTGGTTGTAGTGAATGCATTGTTGGTTTGGGCAGTAACAAGGGGAGTATTCCCAGTGGAGGCAGAACTCATAGAATTCCATAAGGCAGTCCTGGGTAAGATGTCCAGGCACAAGCAGTTCACAGTGTTGGCATTGAAAGGATTGGCAGTCCTTGCGATAATGTCCCATTTGCCTATAGAAGTGATAGATGGTGTTATCAGTAGCAGGGATGTGAGGGATGACTGCTGGGAGGACACAGGAGGGGAAGTTGATGATGGTTTGACCAATAAAGTGTTGAGTATATGGCATGAAACATTCCACATGAGGGACGTCAATAAAAAGAGTAGGACTGGGGGGTTAAGTGATGGGGGGGAGATTCTTGCTCCAATGAGGGAATGGGCAGTGGCCTGGGAGAGTTGATCATAGGGAGTCATGACAGGTAGCATTCCTATTGCTCTCAATTTATGGACAAGTAGATGTGATGAAAGACTGGTTGGATGTTGTCAGGTGGGAGCTGGGTAACCAAGTCAGCAAAGTCTGTGATGTAGAGGGCATGAAGGGTCTGGTGGATAGAGGAATGGTTGGCTAGATGGAGTGGGGCTGCAAAGGCTATGGGGAGGTTGTCAGGAATGGAGAGATTGTGGTAGTGTTAAATAGAAAGTGTGCTATGGAAGATTTGGATGAGATAGGGGAGTAAGGTATTGGTAGTGAAGTCAAGAAGTTGTTTGATTGTGAAAGTAAGATGAGTTTCAGTGAGGACATAGGTGTAGAGTTGAAGAGTGAAGGCAAAGGGCAAGAACTGAGAGTAGACTCTATGTCCCAAAATGGGAGAAGGGAGATGCAAGGGGATGTCAGGTAGGGTAATGGACATGTCTGAAAATTGAAGGCAAAGGTAGTAGAGAAAAGCTAATTGGGCAATGACTGGTAGAAAGAGGAGGAAAAGAATAACAGAGACAATGATAAGTTTAACTGGGTTGTAGGTAGGTTTAGAGAGGTATGTTGGCATGTAGTGACATACCTGGGACTGTTTGATTGATGAAATACTCACAGAGAGACTATTAATCAAAGAAATGATTAGTATTTGTCATGGTAATGACAATAGTCTAGCTTGCAGAACAACTAGTGGAGATGGCTATGGGGGACTTCTAGAGATTTGGGTGATGGTAATGAGGTTTTCTTTGTTCTCGAGGGAGATGGAAGTTTCATCATTTTCAAGGAAATTCTCTGTTGTTGGGGCACTGTATCTGAGATAGTTACTGATAATGGATCAGCTTTTATACAGGCTTTAGACATTTTGGTGACCTGGTATGGTATTTGCCCATATCTGGATCTCCCCTTATAACTCCCAGGTAAACGGCATGGTTGAACAGCATCACTATGATGTCTAGGAGGCCATCATCAAAAGTACCTGGGGAGGAGAGGTTTGTTGGCCCTTGACCACTCATTCTGTTTTCTGGGTGGAATGAGTTACCATTTTGAAATCTACCAGACTCTTGCTGTACTTCATGGTACATGGTGTGGAGCCTCTATTTCCTTTTGATCTCACAAAAGCAACCTTTCTTGTTCCAGCCCTGGAAACTAATTCTATTCCTAGATCCATCCTCCTTACCTGGTAGGCTTCACAGCTCCAAAAGCATCAGGAGAACATTAAGTCCATGCAAGAGTTGTTTTTTACACTTGTTTTGTATCCTTGAAGCAATTCAAGGTGCATTTCAAAAATTGAATATGTGATGTTGAGTATCATCCTGGTGATCTTGTCTTGGTCCAGAATACCTGGATTGAGAAGGAGTTAAACTGGAAGACAAAACCATGCTACCTTGGTCCAATTGTGGTCCTTCACAGGACTACCAGTGGATTGTACTTGCTGGTGAAGTTAGATGGCACCAACTCAAGGTTAAGGTATACAGCCTTTTGGCTGATGCCATACTTTGCAAGGACAGAGATCTCCATTCCAGTTACTGACCTGACTGGATTGGACAATCAACAATTAGTTGAGTTTGAAGCTAAGGAAGATGTTGAGCATGATGCTGAGGAAGAAGAGGGAACAGTCCTTGAAGACTAGTCCCCTCCAAAAAAAAAAACAAATTATCAGTTGCTTGCATTACATATCTGCTTTCATCCCAGGTTTAGTCTGGTGACCTCTGTTTCATCCCAACAATTACAATACTTTGATTCCTTTCCATTTGATTGGACAAAAGAAACTAAAAGAGGATATTCATTCTGTCTCAACTCTCTTGGACTACTTACATACCATGATCCATTTATTTCTGGTATTGGTGTAGGAGAAGATGATGAGAGTTGACTGAAAAACAAAAGTTGAGTGGACACTCACCTCATTGTGTCATTGTTTCCCTCATTTGCATTCAGTTTCCTTCCTTTCCTTTCTAATCATTTCTTTCTTTCTTAAGGATCAGACTCAGATTGGACTTGGACACAATCAGATTAGAGAAGAAAACTATCTACAGGACACTATCTAAAAGATCCTGTGCAGGACCATCAATTTGATGATCTCCAGCTTCTTTAGTTGCTTGGCAACCTCAGCTCCCATGTCCGCCAGCTCCACCTCCTGCTTCTTCATCTGGGCTTGTGTGGCAAGGATCATTGCCTCAAGGCAAGTAATGGCTCTTGCAGCAATTTCTTCAGCAGTTGTGTGCCTGGGATTCCTTATCCCTCCATGTTTTTTCAGTACCTCCTCCATGACCAGCTCATCATCAGAATCATTGATGACAATGGCCTTGCTCATCTGTTAGTATGGTTGAGTCTCACAAACTAAGAATCTGGTTAGAGACTGTGCACCTGCAACAAATCAACAATGTACCTAGGGCTTTGCCCTGGTCTACCTAGATTGCTACCAGCTCTGCCTTCTTTCCAGAGCACTCTCTTCCAAGCAACTTATCACACTTCACCTTGAGGTGTGAGCACCACTCACAGATCCAGTTCTCTGGCCTGCAGCACTTGGACTGGCTCTTTGCATAGGGACTGCACAGAACATGGTGCACCACAACTGCCAGTCCAGTTCTGGTCTTCTTGATAAGGCAAGCAGGTTCATTGTCCTCCTCTTCATCAATGTCCTCAACAGTGAGGCAGTACATCTATGTTTAGTCGGCTCCACCTTGATTCTCATAGAACTGGACTTACCTTGACACAGACTGACAGTTTCTCAACCTACAGTGGCATGGATTGAGCACACTCACCAGGAACCACCACATCTGTGGGCACCTTGAATTCCCTGTCCTCGATCTCACTTGCATCATCATTGCCACTGTCTCCTCCATTGGATCCATCTGCATCTTTGGCAAACTGCTCAACTAGGTGAGTGGACATGCTAGCCCTGCTACCTTCTGTGATCTGTGGACCCATGTTGCATTCCTTGGCCTCATGACAGCATCTGGCAGCCCTCCACCTCAGCATGTATAGCCCGACCTCTTGCATGGTCACTGTCACCTGATTTTTGATGCATGTCTCCATACCATGTTTGCATGCCTTTTGCAAGGCCATCTCCAGAGTCACCTAAGGTTATGGTTAGTTCAAGAATGTGTGTCATGAACATTGCCACACACCAGTCTGGTGTTCCACTACACTAGTCACATGTACTGCTTTTCTTGCAGGGACTCCTTGTTATCTGGAATGGTCTTGTCCACGTTGATCACATAGTTGCCAGTGTACTTGAGGGACATGGTGGCCTCTGCACATTGACCATTTTCATTTGAAGAAGAGCTAGCAACAGCAAGGATGTCAGTAATGGTGGGCATGATGGACAAAAGCAGATAGATGGTGTGATTAACAGAACAAGATGTGATGCATCTTAGCAGACTTGTCAAGAGTTCAAAGTCAGTGGTCACATGGT
>JBBPTR010000483.1:0-12565 GCA_038094255.1 Porphyrellus aff. niger
AGGGTTTTGTCACTTTTAAAAGGGAACAGGTATTTGGTGTATATGTTACAATTCACTCTCATACTATGGGCAACACTCCATCATGGCAACTGGGACCAGATGACTTCAATTCATTTTTCCTTACCAACAAGGAATGCTGGGACAGAGAGACTATGCAGCTGCTAGAAGCCTAGGAAGCTTTGCTCTACCAAGAGATGGATGGGCTACTGGACTACTATCTGATGGGATACTCACTGGCCACTAACTGTCCAGACTCACTTCTCCCAGATCCTGATCTCTGGGTAGATCTGACTCTTGCATGCTGCAGGACAATCTAACATAGACATGAGAATGGTACCTTGGCAGGGTACCTTGGCAGACGCCATCATCACACCACCATCAACTGCAGATGCCACTGATATGCCACTGCTTCACAATTATCAATTGCTGAGTTCCATCTTTATTTATATCTCTTCTACTCTTATTGCTATTGGTTGCCACTTCAGTCCCAATTGGGATGTGCAACCTTGTGTCTATCTTCCTTATCCTTATATGGATGTTTACCTCCCTTAAGGTACTCTCTCATGTACCTTGTGATCCCTTTATCCCACACTATATAAGAGTGCCCATATGTGTTACAATTCACCCCCATAATACTATGGGAACAATATTCAACTGATGGCAACTGAAACCAGATGTATAAAACAGGGCTTTTCTTATGTATGAAGAACAATGGAGAGGAGACAATGCAGACAACATCTATAGGATGTTGGAAGCACGAGAGGCAATGCTATACAAGGAGAGTGACACTTTGCTTGACTACTTTCCCTTGGGATACGGGATCAGCACTAATCGCCCAGACTCCCTTCTACCTGATCCAAATCTATGGGTGGATCCAACTCTTGCACGCTGCAGCACCACCTAAATTCAGACATAGGAGTCATACCTTGACATGGGTACCTTGGCAGGCACCACCATCAACTGCGGATGCCACTGATATGCTGCCGTTCCACCATTTCATATGCTGAGTTTCATTTCTATTTCATTTCCGTTTTGTGCTTCATCAGCTCATTCTATTTATATTTCCTTCCATACTTAGACAGGAAACCCCAGGGAATCCCCTATGCCTATTTTTCTTACATGGATGTTCACCTCTCCTAAAGCGTTCTCTTGCACACTTCGTACTCTGATCCCACACAGTATTTATAGCACCCATTTTGTACCCTGTAACTCTAAGTTAGTTCTATGCAATCTTACATGGTGACTACACAACTGCCTTGGGAAAGCTTTGCGCTTTAGGTAAGACCCTTGCTCCTCGAACCCTTATCTTCCCCTCGAACCCTTACCTGGATACTTGGGACCCCTTTACGTCGAGTCGAGCTAGTCAGGAACAGTCGATCCATCACTTTGTTTCCCTTGTGCTATGGTCGCTGCATCTCCCAGTGAGTACCACCTGCAGACAAGGAGGTTAGTTTCTTGAGGTTGTCACTAGCCA
The DNA here is from genome assembly GCA_038094255.1 of Porphyrellus aff. niger. NCBI lineage: Eukaryota > Fungi > Basidiomycota > Agaricomycetes > Boletales > Boletaceae > Porphyrellus > Porphyrellus aff. niger. The sequence continues at coordinate 1,475 of JBBPTR010000483.1, forward strand.
CCGCGTTAGCATAACAATATGTACCCTGTAACTTTAAGTTAGTTCTACATAATCTTATGTGGTGACTAGCAACTGCCTTAAGGAGCATAGCTATTACAATTTTCTCTCTTTTTCCTCACGTCATCCTACTCCTTATCCCCTGCGACATAGAAGTCCTTCCTGGACTACATCAGTATGACGTATATTGCTCTGTTCTCCTTCTTCTCCATCCTCTGTTCACTATTGTCTTCCTTGATCTTCACTAGTGATGTTCTCTTTCTGCTCTTCACTCCAGCCATCACAAGGTAACATTCCTGACCTTATGGTCACTCCTTATTTTCCCTAAGCAGTGTTCCACTTCTGTTCTTCATTACTGCCATTGCTAGGTAACTGTTCCTGACCTTGTGGTCACCTCTTGATACATGTTTCACTTCCATATGGACAGCACATCTCCTGACTGCCTCTCTCACGATGGTCTAGTTTCCCCTTTGTCCATTGTTCCCAGTATAGTAGTTATACTGGTATCTAAACCTCGCTGCCTTGTATCATAGTCTTTACACTTGATCTACACAATCTACATGGCTCTTGTGACCAAGCTCCCACTTGCCTTAGTCCCTCAGTTGAAGCTTCACTTCTCCCTTAGTCTTCCCTAAGTCAGCAACCGTCTGTTGCTCCCTCAGTCCTTGATTCCCATTTGAGGTTGTTGGTCTCTTCATGAGTATCACCCTCAAAGGTCCCTTGGTTACTGGACTCGCATCTGCGTAACAATAGCTCAGGCAAGACCCTTACTCATTGAACTCTATCTCTATTCCTGATCCCTTATTTGGATATGTGGAACCCCTTTGTCATTCAACCAGCACATACTTGGAGTCCTATACTTGAAGGACTATCTATTGATCCTATGTACACTGTTATGCTAACGCGATGGCTAATGACAACCTCAAGAAACTAACCTCCTTGAATCCACATGGGTAATACTCACGAGGAGACACAGCAACCGTGAGTCAAGGGAAATGGGTGACAGATCATATATCTCGATAAGGCTTCACTTGATTGAAGGTCCCAAGTATCCGGGTCAGGGATCAAGGGGAAGAGAAGGTTCGAGGAGCAGAAGGGTCTCGCCTAAAGTGCTAAGCTTTCCCAAGGCGGTCATATAGTCACCACATAAGATTGTGTAGAACTAACTTAAGGTTACAGGGTACGAGATGGGTGCTATAAATACTATGAAGGGTCGGAGTATGAAGTGTGTGAGAGAACGCTTTAGGAGAGGTAAATGTCCAGAAGAGGAAAGTAAGCATAGGGGAATCCCTGGGGTTTCCCGTTTAAATAAGGAATTGGAAATGGAGAAGGGAAGCTGACTGAGCGAGAAATATAAATAGTAATAGCAATTGCAAAATAGAGAATATGAAATGGAATGGAACTCAGCAGATGAAATGGTGGCATTCGCAGTGATGGTGGCGCATCAGTGGCGTTCCCAATGCATCCATGCCAAGGTACAACTCCCAGGCCCTCCTAATGCGTACAGTGTCTTGCCAAGGTGGGATCGATCCACAGATCTGGATCGGGGAGTAGGGAGTCCGGGCAGTTGGTGGAGATGTTGTACCCCATGGGACAGTAGTCCAGGAGTCTGTCGTCCTCCTTGTAAAGTCCAGCCACTTCTACCTCTAATAAATCCATGATGTTGTCATTCCTCCATTGCTCTACGTAGAGCAAGTATGTGTTGTCCTGTATGTCCAGTTCTGGTTACCATTGGTTGAAGTGCGTCCTGTTAGAGTCCCTGGGGCAAATTGTAACATACACCATTACCTTGCTTTTATGCAGTAGAGGTTGTTGTGTCTCTTCATGAGTACCACCCTTGAGCCTGGAAGACAAGGAGGTTAGCTTCTCGAGGTTATTGTTAGCCATCGCATTAGTGTAACATGCCCCAGGGAACCCCAGGGATTCCCCCATGCTTACTTTCCTCTTACAGATGTTTACCTCTCCTAAGGTACTCTCTCACATATCTCGTGACCCACTTATCCCACACTATATAAAGACACCCATATGTACCCTGTAACTCTAAGTTAGTTCCATGCAATCTTATGTGGTGACTAGTGACTGCCTTGTGGAGCCTTAGCTTAGGCAAGACCCTTACTTGTTGAACTCTATCACTGTTCCTGATCCCTTATCCAGATATGTGGAATTCCTTTGTCATTCAACCAAGCACAGTACAGGCTAGAGTCCCATCTTTGGGTGATTGCCTATTGATCCTATACTGTTCCCTTGATCTTGTCTAGTAGAGGTTATTGTGTCTCTTCGTGAGTACCACCCTCAAGCCTAGAAGACAAGGAGGTTAGTTTCTAGAGGTTATTGTTAGCCATTGCGTTAGCATAACAGTTAATGCCTGGGCTAAACTGATCAGCAAGATCATGAATGCCAAGAAAAAATTTGATGAAATCACATCAGCTGATCTTATCCATTGCCATGTGGTCACTCTTGATCATGCAGAGTTTTTTCATAAGGGGATGTTTTTTCATAAGGTGTTACGCAGATGCAAGTCTAGTAACCAAGGGACCTTCAAGGGTAATACTCACAAAGAGACCAACAACCTCAAAGGGAGATCAAGGACTAGGACAAGATCAAGGTCTTGGATAGTGGGGATCAAGGGAGAAGCAAGGGCTTTGACTAAGGGACTAAGAGGATTGAAGGAGAAGCAAGAGCTTCGACTAGAGGCAAGCAAGAGCTTGGTCACAAGAGCTAGGCATAGATTGTGCAGATCAAGTGTAAGGTTCTACTGTACAACACAGCAAGGTTAAGTACTAGTACGACTACCATACTAGGAACAATGGTAATGAGGAACACTGGATTGTTGCAAGAGAAATGATCAGGAGATGCTGTCCATGAAATGTGTATCAAGAGGATGACCATGAGGTCAGGAATGATTACCTTGCTGTGGCAGTAAGGAAGGATAGAAGAGGAACACCACTAAGGGAAAAGAAGAGAGTGACCATATGGTCAGGAACAGTACCTCATGATAACTAGAGCAAAGAGCAGAAGTCAAACATCACTAAGGGAAATTAATGGGAACAATTGTGAGACATGGTTCGAGAAGTAAGAAGAAAGAGACCTCTTGATCATATTGGAAAAGTCCTGGTAGGACTTCAATGTTACACAGAATAGAAATGAAGAAAATATAGTGATGAACAGGGAAAATTATAACATAAGGGAATGACCATGGCTACTGGTTGGTTTTTCCATGCTGGTGAAAACCATGGTTACTGATACAAGATGGCCAGCATCATCAAGTGGGACTGAGAAACAAATCAGCATAATAGACCAGCAAGGATCACAACTTTCGAGCATATACCTTTGGCAGTTTCTGATGTGGACTCAGAGCCCACAGTAGAGACATCCATAGTAATTTGATCATGTGCTGAGGGAGTTGACTGAACAAACAGAGAATCTGAGGCCATCTGCATGATCAAGGGTGCAAAAACAAGTAGTAAGGTATGGGATAAGCAAGGACAAGCAATGGACTCACCTTTTATCATAACTTTCATCCATGATCCAACTGGCTTGCACACATCAGCTCACTGTGAAGTACCCAGTGCAGGGATCAGTTCCAGAGTATTGGTTAACAATGGGCTCCACAGCCAGACCTACCTGGGAATAGTCCCCTTATGTTATATGACCTCTCATGGATTGTCATAGGTCATCTAGACAAGATGTTGCTGTGCCCAGGTCACATCCCTGCATGCTATATCTCCTTTGGTGGCCTTGTCTCTTAGAGCCTTTGTTGATCAGCTGAATGTAAAAAAACTGTTATTAGCTAGTAATCTGACTATAAACATGCCTTTGGAGCTCGTCTCTGGATGTAAAAGTGACAATGGTCAAAGCTCTAGGCATCTGCAATGTTATCCCAGTCAAATGTGACCAGTGACAGTAACCTTATGCTAGGGTTTCCAGGTATTTCCCATGGGGCCAAAATACAACCAAACACACTGTGCACAATTGGCTGTGACATTTAATATGCAAAGGACTGTAAGTCAAGTCACATTCACCTTAGTGCAGCTCAAACCAAACTTGACATAATCTGCACTATGACAATGGCAGACCCAGGGCTGGCTACATCCAGCACCTCCAAATCAGCTGTGGTCAAGAGCTTTGACCTCCCAGAGCCAGGGCAGACATTCATTCCTAGTGTTAAGCTCAAGACTGTTACAATTCGCTCCTGTGATACCAATGGGACTACTTTGATCAATGGCAACCATGACTGGACATTCAGAACAGGGCTTTTCTCATGTATGAAGAACAATGGAGAGGAGACAACATCTACGACATGTTGGAAGCACAAGCAGCGGCGCTGCACAAGGACGACAATGGGCTGCTGGACTATTTCCCTCTGGGATACAGAATCAGCACCAATCGCCCCAACTCTCTCTTACCTGATCCAGATCTATGGATAGACCCGACCCCCACATGTTGCCGTGCCACTTTAGTCGGACATGGGAGTTGTACCTTGGCATAGGTACCTTGGCTGGTGCCACCATCAACTACAGATGCCACTGATCCGCCACCACTCCACTATTTTATATGCTGAGTTTTATTCCATTTCATTTCCATTTCAGGCTTCATCAGCAAGTTCTATTTATATCTCTTGCTTCTTTTGCTGATTCTATTTATTTCCAATTCTCTATTTAGATGGGAAACCCCAGGGATTCCCCTATGCCTACCTTCCTCTTCTAGACACTTGCCTCTCCTAAAACAGTCTATTGTCCGTTTCATACTCCATTCCCACACAGTATTTATAGCACCCATTTTGTACCCTGTAACTCTAAGTTAGTTCTACGCAATCTTACATGGTGACTACACAACTGCCTTGGGAAAGCTTCATGCTTTAGGTGAGACCTTTGCTTCTCAAACCTTTGCTTCCCCTTGATCCCTCACCTGGATACTTGGGACTTCTATCACCGAGTCAAGCCTGTTAGGAACAGTTGATCCACCATCCCATTTCCCTTGTCTCACGGTCGCTACGTCTTCCTGTGAGTACTACCTGTGCAAGTACAAGGAGGTTAGTTTCTCGAGGTTGTCGCTAGCCACCGTGTTAGCATAACAAAGACCATCATATTCACAGTATATGTAGCCTTTGGGTCATGATTGGATCTCAGACTGGGGCTGACAGACCTTCTCTTGGGCCAAGCACAAACAAGACAATGAAACAGACCCTATAGAACCAGCTCTGCTTGTATAGCCTCCCTGTGAAGGGCACAAAGGCAGTACCACTCACAACATTGCACAAGTTCTCCAGTGATTGTGATGCCTGGGATTCATAAGTCTCTCACAGCCTCTGTCAACTGTATATCTCCCCACTGACCAAGTGCATGCCATCATGCAGTCTTTTCCAGTTAACAAAAAAGTAGAAACATGGTATTCACAACAACTGTGCCTCACTGTCCATGAAGCAGATTGCTGTGCAGTTCAGTGAGAACAAAAACCAGCCAACAATCATCTACAAAAGCAAGAAAAGCATGAGTTATGTCTAGCATGCACTCACCAATGAAGACCACACAGCAAACAGCCACTGGGTGAGTCTCAACATGCCAATTTTTGCTCATTGGCATATCTTGATTTGCAATTGTTGACAAGGCTAGGGTAATGCCGGAGGCCTTGGATGTCAGTTAGGACCTCAGTCCTGCATCACCAGCAAAACAGAGGTACACAGAGGTCACTATTAATGATGCTCCAAGGGTACATGAGAACTTGGATAATGATGATGGATCAAGAGTGGCAGTGCTGGTCACCACTGTGTGAGTGAGTTTCCATATGCTGACTAGTAAACCTTATCTCATTCCCACAGGGACTTGTGTTGACAGGAAGGATGCAACACCTGGAGCACAAACTCAACTGTGGCCTCCTTACCATGATGGACCAAGTCAGCAACCTGGAGAGCACCATCTCTGCTCACATCCAGTCCTCAGCCATCACTCACACTCTCCCACCAGGCCCTAGACCAAGTCTTTCAACTTCTAACCATTCCTGTTACAATCTGTTTCCCCACTATGGGCAATACCATGATATGGTAACCAGGACCAGATGACTTCAATTCAACTTTCCTCATTCAAGAGGAACTATGGGACCAAGAGGTTACACAGATGCTAGAAGCTTAGGCAGCTACATTCTATCAGGAGACAGATGGGCTATTGGACTACTTCCCATTGGGATACTCACTGGTCACTAATCATCCAGACTCGCTTCTCCCAGATCCAGATCTCTGGGTAGATCCGACTCTCACACACCACAGGATAACCTAATGTGTACATGAGAAAGGTACCTTGGCATGGTACCCTGGCAGGTGTCACCATCATGCCACCATCAACTGTGGATGCCACTGATGCTCCACCACTCCACTATTTCAATCACTAAGTTTCATCCCTATTTATATCTCTTCCACTCTTATTGCTATTGGTTACCACTTCTGTCTCAATCAGGATGTGTGACTCTATGCCCATCTCCTTTATCCTTATATGGATGTTTGCCTCTCCTAAGGTACTCTCTCATGTACCTTGTGATCCACCTATCCCACACTATATAAAGATGCCCATACATACCATGTAACTCTAAGTTAGTTCTATGCAATCTTATGTGGTAACTAGTGACCACCTTGTGGAGCCTTAGCTCAGGCAAGACCCTTACTCGTTGAACTCTATCTCTGTTCCTGATCCCTAACCCAGATACATGGAACCCCTTTTGTCATTCAACCAGACATAGACCAGGAGTCCTATAGTTGGAGGACTATCTATTGATTCTATACAATTACCTTGCTCTTACACAGTAGAGGTTGTTGTGTCTCTTCGTGAGTACCACCCTCAAGCCTAGAAGACAAGGAGGTTAGCTTCCAGAGGTTATCATTAGCCATCATGTTAGTGTAACAATTCCCTGGGCTCTATCAACTTGGACATTCCACATGCCAGTGGCCACAAACCACCAACAACCACCAACAGGCCCATTCCAGTACTAGCCACTACTACTGAATCAGCCAGATCTGACTCATGTCATGCAGATCCCACTGGAGTGTACCACAAACCCATCCCTGTTGAGTTCTTAGGTATCACTCAACTTGATCCCCCACACAAGTTCACATTTGATATTTACCACATTCTGGACCTGCCCACCAACAATTTTTCAAATAATACTGACTGACTGCCTCTTCCACAAGTGGAAGACATTGTCTCTCCTTGTCATCAATGGGCTTGGGATCTCAATCAAGCACTGGGGTCAATTTTACAAGAAGGCCACAGGGACAAAGGGCAATGCTTGGGATGCCCTCAAAATGAAGTGGAGCAAGTGGAAGGTCAGTTGCCATTGAAACAACAAATGAAACTTGAACTAACATTCTTGTCCCAATCTCAATTCATTGTCAAAGCATGGAATGAGCATCCTGATGACACATTGTTTTGACACCAATTCAGCCCAGTGAATGGCAATGGCTTGCCTACCAGCAAATCCTGAACTGACTTGCAAGTGCTTGGGTTGCCTCTGATACAGAACATGCTACTGACACTTGACTCTTCTTTGGGGGTGATCTGAGGCACCCCAATGCCAACAGTGCATTCTGCTACATGCAGTCAGGCAAAATGCACATCCTCACACAAGACCATTCCATTGCCAAGGCATGGCAAGCTCTGCTTGCCACCCATCCCATCATTGCCAAGCAATGGGATGCACCATGCACTTTGCAATGTGCCATGCAGCCTACACCAATGTCATTGTGTCCTTTCCCATAACACCTAGACTGATTTTGGATGGAGTCTCATTACATTACTCTACCCATTACTGTAGTACTCTACCATAGTTACCCACTGCCAATGTACATACACCCTTCATTCATGTATCAATAGCCCACCACATCATGCAGTACAGTTTTCTTTATGCACTCAATTAATCCATTCACATTGTAAGATGTGCACACACTTGCTATGGTTGCTTGAGTCGGATGTCTGAATTGGGACTGTGGTCAGAGTGTCGCCAGCCCCACCTAACAGACTGTGGCTTTTCCACATGAGCACTGTTACAATTCACCCCTCCAACACTACTGGGACAACTTTTGACCAATGGCAACCAGGACCGGACAACTTCAACGGAGCTTTCCTCTTGTATGATAAACAATGGAAGGGGGACAACATCTATGACATGCTGGAGGCACAAACTGCATTGCTATACAAGGAGGATGATGGACTACTGGACTACTTCCCACTTGGCTACTCAATAGCCACCAACCATCCAGATTCCCTTCTACCTGACCCCGATCTCTGGGTAGATCCAACTTTCACTTGCCATAGAATAACCTAGTCAGAACAAGGGAACTGTACCTTGGCATGGGTACCTTGGCAGGTGCCACCATCAACTGTGGATGCCACTGATGCTCCACCTGTTACAATTCTTTCCCTGTATCACTATGGTCGCTAGTTCGATCCTCACCTAGGACATTATCTCTTTTCTTCTGCGATAACTCACCCACATTCCATAGTATTCCATACCATTTCACTTGCTTCATTATCGCTTCCTTCCATCCGATTCCTTCACATTCCTTCATATTCTATTGTCATCACCTTTAGTCATGCTTCGTCATTCGCTCAGTCATGCTTGGTCATGACTCGTCATCTTGCTTTGTCATGGAATATTCTTTCAGATTCCATGACCTTCCATAGCTAGGGTATATAAGCCTCACCACTCGCCTGTACATACCCTAGACTTGTTCTACTTGCATCTACCTGGTAATCCACCTGGTATTCCCTCAGAAGCTAGCTGCGGTTAGCGCCTCCTCTGCGAGTCTCCGTCATACTCTTGAGTCGACACTCTTAGTTCAACCCCTTGAGCCCCGTCGAGCTAGTCAACGATTCACCACTGCTAGGCGACCCTAGCAAGTTCAGTTCTTGACCCTTGTTCCACAAGTCTACTTCTGTCCCTACCCGGGCCAGTTGTAACACCACCACCCCACTATTTCACATGCTAAGTTTCATTCTATTTCATTTCCGTTTTCTGCTTCATCAGCCAGTTCTATTTATATTCCTTTGCTTACTTAGACAGGAATCCCCAGGGAATCCCCTATGCCTATCCTCCTTACATGGACGTTCATCTCTCCTAAAGCGTTCTCTCACACGCTTCATGCTCTGATCCTACACCATATTTATAGCGCCCATTTCATACCTTGTAACTCTAAGTTAGTTCTACGCAATCTTACGTGGTGACTACATGACCACCTTGGGAAAGCTTCACACTTTAGGTGAGACCCTTGCTCCTCAAAACCTTACCTTCCCTCAATCCCTTACCCAGATACTTGGGATCTTTTATGTGGAGTCAAACCTATCAGGAACAGTCAATCCATCACTTTATTTCTCCTTACTCTACGGTTGCTGTGTCTCCTTGTGAGTACCACCCATACGCAGATAAGGAGGTTAGTTTCTCGAGGTTATCACTAACCATCACGTTAGCATAACAAGCACTTGGGCAATGAAATGCGGCAGCTTGACTGTCGAGTTGGATGACAAGGGGAATACTCAGGACAGGCAAACAGGTGAGTAATAAAGCATGCGCATAACTTGGACACTTGCTTGTGACCGTAAAAAGGATCCTGCCAAGTGAGTGGAAGGCAGTTTGACCAAGGGTGCCCAAGTGCAAGTTGAGAAAAGCATGATGCTCAGCACTGGGCATCTGAGTCTGCCAACCCAGTGTGGCGATGCAGCAGCATCCGAAATCGAGACTGTGGCTTGGACTAGCATGGCTTTTTCACACAAAGCATTGGAGGTGTGATTGGCGGGAGCGCAGGGGTCGATTGGTCGACCAATCACGACCAATCACGACCCAGCGTCCTATAATTCACGCACCGCCGGCCGGGGCCAGCCGCGTCACATGCACCGTGGCGATGCGCGACTGAAGGCTTAGGTCGCGGGCGTGGGTGGCGGTGCCTCGACTGGGGGATTTTCGCTAAGGTTCGAACAATGGGACGAGACGGACATTGTCATTCCGGACAGGTAGTAGAATACATATATTTTTGTGAACTACATAATACATCCAGTACTACATATGGGTGTCAAACACGAGCGGTTGCGCTCATTTCGGTGCTGTTCGAACAGCGGGCGGTGATGGCGGCGAAAGCAAACAGAGTGTCAACAACGAGCAATGATACTCGTGTCGACACTGTCTAAGCAGCAAGTAGCGGTGGGCATCAAGGACAAGTAGACGACATCGAAAGCGAGCGATTGCGCTCGTTTTGACGCCATTCGGACAGCAGGTGGTGGATCGCAGCGAGAGTGAACAAGTGACGCCAACAATGAGCAGTCACGCTCACGTCGACGCCATTTAAGTGGCAGGTGGCAGGGGCATGTGCCGTGCTGAAGACAAGCGGATGACCGAACTCGGGCGGTGTCGACAGCAAGCAGAAGACTTCGAGAACGACGGTGGCGCTCGTTTTGATACCATTCAAACAGCAGGCAGCGGTGAGCGTCGAGAGCAAGGAGACGACGTCAACAACGAGCGGTTGCGCTCGTGTCGAAACCATTTGAGTGGCTGGGACATGCAGGCGGTGTCGATGGTGAGCGGACAGCGCTGACAACAAGCGGCTGCGCTCGTTTTGATGCAGTTCGAACAGCAGGCGGCGGTAGGTGTCGAGAACAAGCAGACGACGTCGACAACGAGCAGTTGCGCTCGTGTCGATACCATTTGAGTGGCTGGGGCATGCGGGTGGTGTCGATAGCGAGCGGACAGCGTCAACAACGAGCAGCCGCGCTCGTTGTGATGCCGTTCGAACGACAGGCAGCGGTGAGCGTCGAGAACAAGCAGATGACGTTGACAACGAGCAGCTGCGCTCGTGTCAACGCCGTTTGAGTGGCTGGGGCACGCGGGCAGTGTTGAGGGGGAGCAGACGGTCTTGACAACGGGCGGCCGCGCTCGTTTTCAGACTGTTTGAACGGTTCAGTGGAAGGCCAAGCAGTCGGTGTCGAGATCATGCAGTCACGCTCGTTTCGATGACGCTTGAGGAACGAGGGCATATGGGGTGTCGATGGCGAGAGGCGGCGACAACTTGAGATGGTCGTCGTTGTGGTAGTGATAGTTTTGTATCTCAAAATGAGTCAC
>JBBPTR010000486.1:0-12553 GCA_038094255.1 Porphyrellus aff. niger
CTTGAGGTCAGGAATAGTACCTTGTGATGACTGGAGAGAAGAGCAGAAGTGAATGTCACTAAGGAAAATCAATGGGAATTATTGTGAGTACCAGACTCAGAAGAAGAAAGAAGGAACAAGGTATGTCGTAATGATAGAGTCCAGGAAGGATCTCTATGTCACATGGGATGGAGATGAAAAGGATGGAACAATGAATGAGGAAAATTGTAACATAGCCAGAACATTCATGTTTGGCTGAGGAATGGGATTTGGCACATCCATGGGGGCATTGCCAGTCATGTGTTGCCTGTGGTGTCAATGAGGTGACCAGTGGTCCCTTGGTGTACATATGTGGGGGAGGAGCCATCCCAGAGGAGTCACTTGTTGCATTCTTGGATGTGGTGGGGGTGTTGGCTGAGGCAAATAGGGCAGGCAGATTTGCTGCTGCATGCTAAGCTGCCATTGGTATTACAATTTTCTTCCTTCATCACTACATTCTCTTTTTCTCTATTCCTTGTGACACAGAAGTCTTACCAGGGATACTCCAGTATAACCAAGTGTTATCTTTCTTCCTCATCCTTCAACCACATCTCACCCTTGTTTCCATTATTTCCCCTTAGTGACATTCAACTTCTGCTTTTCTCTCTAGTCATCACAAGGTACTGTTCTTGACCACATGGTCAACCTTTTCCTTTCTCTAAGCAGTGTTCCTCTTCTGCTTTTCTCTACAGCCACCACTAGGTAACTGTTCCTAACCACATGGTTGCCTTCTTAACACACATTTCACTTTCATCATGGACAGCTCCTCCTGATCATTTCTCTTGCAATAATCTAGTGTTCCCAGTTACCATTGTTCCTAGTACAGTAGTCATACTTGTACTTAAACCCTGCTGCCTTGTATTGTAGACCTCACACTTGATCTACACAATCACACACTAGTTCTAGTGACCAAGCCCCTACTTGCCCTAAGTCCTCAGTCAAAGCTTGGCTTATCTCTAGTCCTTGATCACTCTTTGAGGTGGTTGGTCTCTTCATGAGTATCACCCTCAAAGGTTCCTTGGTTACCAGACTCAATGTCTACATAACAGCCAGCAGGCGAATGGGATGGTCATGGTCATGCAGGGACAAAGGCAGTCCAACTGGTACATACAGATGATGGGGAGTTTGGGTATGTAGGTGCACAGTGGTCCCACAGGGACGAGTAACAATGGTGGGGATGGTCTGTGATACCAGTCCAGGGGGTGTAGCAGGGCATGAGTGTGTATTGGAGAGGAGGGGGGCAATGCAAGGTTAAGTGTGTGGTGAGAGGAGAAAAAACAGGGAATTTTAGGTAGCTTACCTACTGGACATGCAGTGCTGCATGGTGTCATTTATGTTGAATGTGATTGTGTTCATCAGGTTCTCACTGATGATGAAGATGTCGAATGTGGCATCTGGGTTGAGTTTCAGGTTGTCATGTTATCAGTAGCAGATGTGTGCTGCATAAGCAAGGACAATCAGGTCCCCATGTGAAGTGCAGCATTGGGGATGGCTTTCAAGGTTCCAGAAGAACATGGTGAGCATGTTGACATGCTTTCTGGGCCATGCCACCTGTTTTATATAATGTGTTACACAGACATGAGTCTAGTAACCAAGGGACCTTCGTGGGTGATACTCACGAAGAGACCAACAACCACAAAGGGAGATCAAGGACAAGGATGTGTCAGACAGACGCAGACTAAGGGGACTGAGGGATAGACTGAAGTCTAGACTAAGTGGACTGAGGGAGAAGCGAAGGCTTCGACTAGAGGGACTAAGGCAAGCGAGAGCTTGGTCACAAGAGCCACGTAGATTGCGCAGATCAAGTGTAAGGATTACAATACAAGGCAGCAAGGTTTATATAGCTAAGTGGCTACTAAACCGGGAACAATGGCAGTCGGGGAAACTAGACCGTTGTGAGAGAAACAGTCAGGAGGGGCGCTGTCCATGTGGAAGTGAAACACATATCAAAGGATGACCATATGGTCAAGAACGGTTACCATGTGGTGGCAATAGAGAAGAGTGGAAATGGAACACCGCTATGGGAAAGGAAGAGACTGACCATGAGGTCAGGAATGTTACCTTGTGACGGTTAGAGCGAAGAGTGGAAGAGGAATGTCACTAGGGAGAATCAATGGGAACAATGGTGAGTACCGGATGTAGAAGAAGAAAGAAGGAACAGATTAGATTGCATTGAAAGAGTCCAGGAAGGACTTCTAGGTCGCAGGGAATGGAGAAGAAGAGTATGGAGTGATGAACAAGGAAAATTGTAACATAATGTAGGAATGTTGTTCATGCTTGCAGGAACTTGCTAAAGGAGAGGTTTTGGTCAGATTGAGTGTTGCAGGAGGCTTTTACTGATGCAATCAGGTAGAGGGTGAGGATGTCACTAGTTTGTGATATCCTGAAGGTGTTGTCCACATCCAGTTTGGCTGCATCACAGCAGTCTTCTGGGAAGAAATATCATAGTTCAACAAACTCAAAGGCTGAGATCTCACATACTTCCATAAGGCTCAACACCTGAACCATTACCAAGGCTGCTGGCTTCTTGATCTCACTGACTTTGACCTCCAGCTTGTTCATGTCCCTGGTGAGCTCCTTGGTGCCACAGACACCATATCCAGGTGTTCTGATCACCTCCCTGACAAAGAGGATAACACTGGAACTGTTGCCCTTCCACCTTCCCTCTATCAATGTGATCAATGCTACTATGCACAAACACATCTTCTCCTTTTCCTCCAATGACCCCCCTGTTCTCTGCCAGCTTCAAGCTATTGATGAAAACATCCCTCCTGCCTTTCACTCTCATCTTGCTGGTTGGCAGTCACACAATGGTGTTCCCACCTATCATGGGCATGTCTATGTGTTACAATCCACCCCCATGACACCGATGGGATAACTTTCAACAAATGGCAACCAAGACCAGATGTTCAGGACAGGGCTTTTCTTATGTACGAAGAACCTGAGGTAGCAGAGGAAAGCACAGCTAAAGAAGAAGAAGAGATCCACAGGATAGAAATTCCCAAGGATTTTTAGTAGGGAGAGATGAGTCAACATCTTCTCTCCCACCATTAGTAATTGCCCCTGTAACAGTATCAACTTCTGAGAAATCGACTCTTCACATCCCAATTCGATTCTTGGGGCTACCAGGAATAATCATTAAAACCCATGCGCTCATCGACAGCAGAGCAACCAGATGCTTCATCCACATGGACCTGATCTTATGTCACAAGATCAAAGTATGATGCCTCAAACTACCACAACACGCAAACAATGCTGATGGCAGCACAACAAAAGAGGGCCTAATCAGATATTACGTCAACCTACCTCTATGGATTGGGCCACAAGTTGAAAGAAGAAATTTTTATGTCTTACCAAGTGGAAAGGACGATGTCATTCTAGGAATGCCTTGGCTACAGGACAGAAATCCTACCATCAATTGGGCAACTGGCCACATACATTTGCCAACTCGCCTGCACCACACTCAGATCAGCCAATGCAAAGCTGACTCATTTTGGCATGTCTTACGGTCTTTAGACCTCGATCCTGATTGGGGTATTTATGACTACCTAGCTAACCCCAATAACCCAAACTATGATCACCATGGAGATCCAATCAGAGTCCATACTCTCCCACAGGAATGGATTAGGAAAACCACTATCTCTACAGCAATAGCCATGGCTGAGGAAAAGAAGGAACATACTCTCCCCCCAGAATTCACTGATTTCACTGATGTCTTCGCCAAACCAACCAGGCTATCCCTTCCCCCTTCTTGAGAGTTTGACCACACCATCGAACTAGATGAATCATTCATTCCAAAGAAAGCCCAGGTATACCCACTGAACCCAGCACAGATGCAGGCCTGCAAAGATTTCGTCAAAGAACATCTTGCCTCTGGCAAGATAGTCCCCTCTTGCTCTCCACAAGCAGCCCCTTTCTTTTTCATAGATAAGAAGGATGGCAAGCTCCATCCCTGCCAGGACTACTGATACCTCAACGAGCACACGATCAAGAATGCATACCCCTTACCCTTGATCTCTGAACTTGTCGACAAAATGAAGGGATCAAAATACTTCACCAAGTTTGACATACGATGGGGGTACAACAACATTTGCATTTGTCCTGAGGATCAGTGGAAAATGGCTTTCATTACCCTGATCAGGCTTTATGAGCCCACAGTCATGTTCTTCAGTCACTGTAACTCCCCTGCCACATTCCAAGCCTTCATAAATCACATCTTTGCTGATTACATCACTGAAGGATGGTTCAAGGCCTATATGGACAATACCATGATCCATTCGGACGACTATGACGAACACATTGTCAGGACACATAAAGTCCTCACCAGATTCCGAGAACACAAGTTTCATTTAAAGTTGGAGAAATGTATCTTCAATGCTACAAAGGTAGACTTTTTAGGCATGGTCATCATGCCCGATGGCATTACCATGGACCCCATGAAGCTCAAAGCTATCGAAGAATGGAAACCTCCCCAGAATGTCCGCACAGTCTGATCTTTCATTGGCTTTTGCAACTTCTACTGCAAGTTCATTCCAAACTTCTCGGACCTTGCCAAACCACTCCTATTGCTCACCATGAAGGGTGCCATGTGATAGTGGTTGCTGGATCATGATGCTGCCTTCCATAAACTATAGGCAGCCTTCCTCACCCGCCCTGTTCTCACCTTCCCCAATACATCAAAACCATTCCATCTCATGACCAATGCTTTGCTCATTGCCACTGGTGTGGTCCTTATGCAAACGGACACCAACGGCTACCTCCATCTGGTCGCATACTTTTCTAAGACGCTCTCTCCGGCAGAACACAACTATGACATCTATGACTGAGAGCTCCTAGCGGTCATTAATGCTCTTGAAGAATGGAAGCATTACCTAACCGGGACTGCACATCTGGTTCAGGTCCTAATTGACCACAAGAACCTTACCTATTTTCGTGCCCCTCAGAAACTCTCCTGCTGACAAGCCAGGTGGCTTATGTTTATGCAGGACTTTGACCTGCAATGGAAATCACAACCAGGCACTACCATGGGCCCCGCTAATGCCCTGTCCCATCAGGATGATGTGGACACTTCTACTGATAACTCGGATTTGATCCTCCTTCCAGATGACCTATTTGTCCATACCCTGGATGTCGAGATTGCCAAGAAAATCGCCTCCTTCACCCCTGATGACCCACTGGTCAAGGATGCCCTAACTGCCATGGCACAGGGATCCTCACTTTTTCCACACACATCCAAACACGACTGGCTCTTCAACGAGGGATGCCTTTACTATAAGGGTCGCCTTTATCTCCCTGATACTGCCTGCATGGCACTTGTACACACCACTCACGACTCCCCTGCTGGTGGCCACAGTGGCCACTTCTGGACTCTTAACACCCTCCAATGGGACTATTGGTGGCCTGGCATGTCTTCTGCTGTGCAGAAATTTGTTGCTGGCTGCGCCACCTGTCAAGCCAATAAAGTAAATACTCATCCCATGGCACCCAGCCTTGTTCCCATTCCTTCCATGGCCACTCACCCCTTCTAGTAGATCTCTGTCAATTTGATCACCAATCTTTCGCCCAGTGTGGGCTTTGATTCTGTCATGGTCATGGTCGACCATGGCCTTACGAAGGGGGTAATTTACACTCCCTGTCACAAGACAATCAACGCTGGCTGCATCGCACAACTCTTTTTCGAGAAAGTCTTCTCTCGGTTTGGTCTACATGACAAATGCATCTCAGATCGAGGCCCCCAATTTGCCTTTACCTTCACGAAAGAGCTTGCTTACCTCCTCGAATACAACCTTGCCCTATCCACAGCCTATCATCCCTGTTACGCAGACGCACGTCTAGTAACCAAGAGACCTTCGTGGGTGATACTCACGAAGAGACCAACAACCACTAAGGAGATCAAGGACTAGGGACACGACGACAGTTGTGGACTAGAGGTTCTAAGAGATAGACCGAAGTCTAGGCTAGAGATTCTGAGGGGGAAGCGGGGAGCTTCGACTAAAGGTTCTAGAGGGGAAGCGGGACGCTTCGACTAAGGGTTCTGGTGGAGAAGCAAAAGCTTCGACTAAGGGTTCTAGAGACAAGCGGGAGCTTGGTCACAAGAGCTAGCGTAGATTGCGTAGATCAAGTGTAAGGAACTAAGATACAGGGCAGCGGGGTTTATATAGTTGAGTGACTACTAAACCGGGAACAATGGATGGCGGGGACACTAGACTGTTGTGAGAGAAACAATCGGGAGAAGTGCTGTCCATGTGGTTATGAAACGTGTGTTAAAGAGTGACCATAAGGTCAGGAACAGTTACCATGCGGTGGCGATAGAGAAGAGCAGAAATAGAACACCGCTATGGGAAGAGAAGGAGTTGACCATGCGGTCAGGAACGTTACCTTGTGACGGCTGAAGCGAAGAGCGGAATGAGAACGTCACTAAGGGAAGTCAAGAGGAATGATGGTAAGTACTGGACTTAGAAGAAGAAAGAATGAACAAGTTAGATCATATTGGAAGAGGCCGGGGAGGACTTCTAGGTCGCAGGGAATTGAGAAGAAGATCACGGAGCGATGTACGAGGAAAATTGTAACATTACCCCCGTTGTACCTTCGAAGCCCAGTCTCGAAGCTAATATCCAACACCATCGGTTCCATCCGAGATAGGGAGAGAACGACGCGGACAATCGCCGAAGACATGTCCGTATTGATCGCAATGGACGCATCGTCGGTCAGGGCAAAATCGCGGGAGATGACCCCAATGGAGGCAGAAATCGCACAATTCGGTGAGACATTCCTGAGCTCGGTGACCTGGCGCGGGTTGATCGCAGTGCTCGCATCGAAAGGACTGGCAGTCCAGAAAATGATGTCCTGTTTCCTCGCAGTTGGAACAGACGGTAAGGGGAGTGACGGGGCTGTGAGGAGAGGTAGCGGGAAGGACTCGAGATGGAGAACTGATAATGGTTCGTCCTTCGAATCGTCGAAGGTAAGCCGGGAATTGCTCATTGATTGGAAGTTCAACGTCGAAGGAGGGACTGGTTGAACGAGTAGACAGAGGGGAATTTCCTGACGGTGGCGGAGGAATGGGTAAAGGTCTGGGGGAATCTACTGCTGGGAGGCGATTTAGGTAGCGAGATTGCTGGACTTGATCCATGGCGAGGAAGATGCAACGGAAGCAGGGGACAATGTCATCAGGGGATAGTTGGGCGATCAGAAGGGAAAAGTCGGCGATGTAGAGGGCTTGGAGGGTTCTCTGGATGGTGGAGTGGATGGCTAATCTGAGCGGCGTTGCGAAGGCTACAGGAAGGTCTTCGGGTACAGAAAGAGAGTGGTAGCGTTGAACCGATAAAACGGAGTGAAAAATTCGTATAAGATTTGGTAAAAGAGGATTGGCAGAAAAGTCAGGAAGTTGTTCGATGGCGAAAGTGAGTCGGGGGTCGCAAAGGACGTAAGCGAAGAGTTGGATAGCATGAACGAATGGAAGGAACTGTGGGTAAACGTTTCGTCCCAAAATTGAAGAGGGAGAATGGAGGGGTGGTAGAGTGATAGACATTCTTTTCAGGATTTGAATCGTAGGTACCAGAGAAAGATCAGTAAGGCAAATACGGGGAAACAAAGGATGAACAAAATGACGCAGGTGATGATGAGTTCAATGGGGTTGTAAGCGATATCTCCAGGGTAAATTCTAGCAACTGGCATGCAGATACGTACCAGGAGATTGTTCAATCGACGAGATACTCACAAAGAGACCGTCGAGTCGAGAGAACAATCAATATTTGTCGTGATGGCAACAATAATCTAGTTTGCAAAAATACCAGTGTAGTTGTTCGTGGGGGACTTCTTGAGGAGCGGGGGATGATTTAGATTTCTTAGGTTTGGATCGAGAGGGTAAGGAGGGTTGTTTCGAGGGGGAAGCTAGCAACGAATGCTAGCGGGGGACAAAGATGGGTGCGTTGGGGTTGAGAGTGGAACGAGGCGAAGTCATGGTTCTTAAGTGTTTAAAGGGCGTGGGTGTCTTTATACTCTTTGAGGATAAGGGGGGCGTGTCGGAGATTGAGTTTGGGTTCCCAAGTGTTTTCCGACGAGGGATAGCCTTTCCATGCGGTCAGGTACCGTCGTCGTGTTCCCATGCCTTTGTGAGAAATGATTCGATCGACTTCGTATTCTTCTTCGGAGTTAACGAGATCCGGCGGTGGTCGGGGATAGTTGGGGCCGTAGGCTTCCGTTTCTCGGTATGGGGAGAGTAAAGAGGCATGGAATACGTTGTGGATTTTCCAGGATGGGGGCAGTTGTAATTGGTAGACAAGAGGGGATATTACTCGAAGGATTTCAAAGGGTCCGTGACGTTTAGGAGCGAGTTTTCGATGAGGGTAGCGGAGGTGGAGATTAGTTGCTTCGAGCCAAACCTTAGATCCGACCTTGAAGGGTTTGAAGTGCCTGGTGGAACGTTCCATCATGATGCGACGGGCAGTGTCGTGGGAGGCGAGGGCTTCCTTTTGTGCTTCTTCTAAGGTTGATAGGTGGGTTTCTAAGGCGGGGAGGAAGGTTTTTCCTAAAGGGGGGTATGAACGCGGTTCGTATCCAAGGATTAGGGAGAATGGTGACTTCTTAGTGGAGCTGTGGGGGACGGAATTGTGATGGAATTCGGTGGTGGTTAAGCGGTCGATCCATTTCTGAGGTTGATTGGCGCAGAAGATTCGTAGATAGGTTTCGATTTCTTGGTTGGTTCGTTCGGTCTGGCCATCGGTCTATGGGTGGTAGGCAGTAGAGAGTCATACATCGTAGTTTAGAAGTCTTGCGAGTTCTAGAGCGAAGGCGGACGCAAATTGTGGGCCTCTGTCGGAGATGAGTGTGTCATGGAGACCAAATCGACGGAAAACATTGTTGAAAAAGAGGAGGGCAATGCCAGCGGCGTCGATGGTTTTGGAACAAGGGACGAGAATCACCCCCTTACTAAGTCCATGGTCTACCACGACCATGAGAGAATCATGTCCCTTAGCAACAGGAAGATCCGTGATGAGATCCACGGAGATCTGTTTGAAAGGAAGTGTGGTAGTGGAGGAGATAGGGGATAGGGGCGGAGTCGTGGGGTGAGTGTTGACCTTGTTTTGTTGGCAGACGGTGCAACCAGCAACAAAGTTGCGGACAAAAGAAGACAATCCAGGCCACCAGAAGTCACGCTCAACTAGTGCTTGAGTGCGAAATTGGCCGGCGTGGCCCGAGGTTGGGGAAGAATGGAGAGCATGGAGGATGGCGGCGCGTTCGTCAGGAGGGATGTAGAGTCGGTTCTTGAAGTAGAGACAACCGTCTTCGAAGGACCAGTTGGCTAGGGAGGATCGAGGAAAGAGGGGAGTGCCGTCGTGGAGGGCATCAAGGGCTTTGATAACGAGCGGGTCTGAGGGGGAGGATCTACGAATCTTATCGACGATGGCGAGGTTGAGGGCATTGATGACATGAGGGGTGGGACAGATGGCGACGTCAGTGTTGTCGAGGGAGGTATCAACAGAGTCTTTGCGAGAAAGAGCGTCTGCTGGTCCCATTTGTGTTCCAGGGGTGACTTGCCAGAGGATGTCGAAGTCTTGCATGAAGGCGGCCCAGCGCGCTTGTCGTCGAGAGAGTTTTCGAGGGTCTTTGACATAGGAGAGATTCTTGTGATCGGTGATGATGGAGATGGGGTGAGAGGTGCCGAGGAGGTAGGGACGCCATTCGTTGAGAGCGAGGATAACGGCGAGGAGTTCTCTGTCGTAGATGTCGTAGTTTCGTTCTGCTGGGGCAAAGGTCTTGGAGAAGTAGGCACAAGGATGGAGGTCTCCATTGGTATCAGTCTGTAGTAAGACGGCACCAGCGGCAAGGAGGGATGCATCAGTCATGAGGGTAAAAGGTCATGTGACATCCGGAATTTGGAGTACCGGGGCAGATGAGAAGATGGTCTTGAGAGTATCGAAGGCTTTCTGCTGGAGAGGGGTCCAGATCCATGGTTCGTTTTTGTGGGTGAGGAGGTTGAGAGGGGCAACGATGTTGGAGAAGTTAGGGATAAACTTGCGATAGAAATTGGCGAACCCCAGAAACGACCGGATTCCTTTGACAGAGGTGGGTGGTTTCCAATCCTTAATGGTGGCAAGTTTAATGGGATCCATTTCTACTTTTCCATGACCGATGATGAGACCGAGAAACTCCATCCGTTGAGTGTCGAAGGTGCATTTCGAGAGTTTTAGGGAGAGTTGATGTTCTCGGAGACGTTGGAGGACTAGGCGGGTGTGATGGTGGTGAAGGGCGAGGTCGTCTTTGGTATGTATGCCCATATCGTCCATGTAGACGTTTAACCATTTCTGGGCAATGTAGTCAGCGAAGATGTGGTTCATAAAGGCTTGGAATGTCGGGGGAGCGTTGTTGAAACCGAAGAACATGACCGTAGGTTCGAAGAGTCCAAGAGGGGTGATGAATGCGGCCTTCCATTGGTCTTCTTCTCGCAACCGGATGTTGTTGTACCCCCATCGGACGTCGAACTTAGTGAACCAGGTGGAGTTCTTCATGTCATCGACGAGTTCAGAGATGATGGGAAGGGGGTAGGCGTTCCGGACGGTGTGTGAGTTGAGGTACCGATAGTCTTGACAGGGGCGAAGGGTGCCATCCTTCTTTGGAACGAAGAAGAATGGGGAAGCCTGGGGAGACTTGGATGGGACGATGCGACCGGTTTTGAGATGTTCTTCAACGAATGCTTCGCAAGCTTTTCGTTCAGCGGGGTTTAAGTGGTAAATTTTGGCAATCTTGGGGACGAAGGAGGGTTTCAATTCGATGGTGTGGTCGTAGGATCGATGTGGGGGAAGTTTGTTATGAGTGGCTTCGGCGAAGACATCAGCGTAGTCCTTGCACCAATCCGGGATGTCTTGGGTTTCTTTGACCTGTTGTTGCGCTAGTTCCGTGGAGATGGTGACCTTGTTGATGTGACAGGATGTTGAGGTTTCGCCCTGAGGGAGGTACTCACGAAGAGACGCATCGACCTTAGGATTATACCGTTTTTCCCATCGTTGGGTGATCTTTCGATCAACGTCTAGTCCGAGGTACTGGAGGACGTGGTGCGAGGGGCAAGACTTAACCGAGGGGGGATTGACCGAGGTGGTTGGCATGGTGAGCGAGGACGAGACCCAATCGACATGAGGGTTCCATTTTCGAAGCCATGGCATTCCGAGGATGAGACGAGGTTTTCCGAGGCTTAGGACCAAGAGGGTTAATGTTTCCGTGTGGGTGGGGAGGATGACCTTGACTTGAGTCGACCATTTGATGGTTCCCTTGTGGTTGGGTGTTCCATCAACGTTGTACGCGGTTATTGGTTGAGCTAGTCTGTGAAGAGGGGATTTGATCCGGGAGAGAAGTCCGATGTCAATGAAGTTGTCAGTTGCTCCGGAGTCCAGGAGTGCGGTGGTGTCGACGATTCGTTCATCATGTTCGAGCTTTAGTGGGAGTTGAATAGTTGATTCATTCACTTTGGCACGTAATACATGGTGACTAGCAGGGGAAGCAGACGTCGAGGCGACTTCCCTTTTCAAAAATCCTGGCTGGCAATGTGGTTGATCTCTACTGGTTCTTCTTCGTAACATAGTTTCAAGGTTTGAAGGACTTCATCGTCTCCCTTTCCCTGGGTTTTCAACTCGTTGAGGTAGGCTTCGATGGGGGAGAAGGTCTTGGGAGTCGGAGTAGGTACGGAGGGGACGGTGCTTGGCGCGGTGGTAGCTGGAGTGGTGTTAACAGTTTGAATCGTTTTGAAGTTCTGGGGGCGGGGGATGTTGTTGGCAAATTTGGGGCATCGGGCTGCGACGTGTCCTTTGTTTCGGCAGCGTAGGCATCGTCCTTCCCTGAAGCAACGAGCTCGTTCAGTGGGAGTGAGTCTTCCGGGTTTGAACGTGACTTCGTCAACGTCCATTGCATAGGGATCTTTAGCGGGGATAGGACGAGAGTTCGAGGGTATAGAAGAGATAGGTTTCCCACTGTCGTGGGCCTTCATCTTCATTTTCTTGGCGTGGAATTTCTTAGCTTTGGCGATCCACCCATCGAGGGTGGTGGGTTCTGTGTCTACTCCGAGGATTAGCTTGACGATGAATGGGTCAAGTCCTGTGGCAAAGTAGTCGATGATGGTTTCTTCGTCGGTGAGCTCAGCCCTGGCAACTAGGTTTTGGAAGTCGGTGATGTATTCCTGGAAACCGTCTTCAAAAGGTCCCTTTCGGGTCTGAACGAGTTTCTTAATCTTGCGACGGGCTTCGTCTTTGATGTCGAAGGGGTAGAAGGTGGTGGTGAAATCGTCCACCAATTTGTCGAAGGTTTTCTCAGCGGCGTCAACGGTGGGGTTGGCTATCTTATTGTACCATTTCTCGGAGAATGGAATTCCCCTTCCATGGTTCAAGCGGTTGAGGGTGGTGACCATCTTGGTCTCATCGTTGGTGTAGATCTTTCCATTGATGGCGAAGTAGGCCTTCATGGCCTTGATCCATCGGGAGGCGTCTGCAGGTTCTCCATTGAAGGAGTCTGGGAGGGCGGCTTTTACTTCGGTGACGGAAGTGGACAT
>JBBPTR010000488.1:0-12527 GCA_038094255.1 Porphyrellus aff. niger
GCATCGCAATTCATGCAAGGTCTCTCAGGCCCTCCTAATGCATATGACATCTTGCCAAAGTGGGATTGATCCATAGATCTAGATCAGGGAGTAGGGAGTCTGGATGGTTGGTGGAGATGTTATACCCCATGGGACAGTAGTCCAGGAGTCTGTTGTCCTCCTTGTGCAGCCCAGCTGCCTCTGCCTCCAGTAAGTCTGTGATGTCGTCGTTCCTCCATTGCTCTACATAGAGCAGATAAGCATTGTCCTGTATGTCTGGTTCTGGTAGCCATTGTTGAAAGTGTGTCCTGTTAAGATGTAAAGGGCAAATTGTAACAACTTCTGCCCAAGGACCTCTAGCTTTACACAAGCTTCATCGTTGTTGGTCACCTGGTCCACCCATTCATCAATCCCCTACTCAACAGCTCACTCAACATCATAGAGGGTAACCTGGGGTTCGATACCATATGCATCTTCGATAAAGGTTCCATCAGAGGAAAGAAAGTCATTAAGAGACCCTCGAGGACAATGTTGAGGGTAGAAGGAGGTGTCAACTGCATTGATGATGTCATCAGCAAGACGTCTACAAAGGTAATCCTTGCTGTTCAATAGTGACAACTCGATATCTCAGTCGAGATCAAGCTGAGAAGGTTCTTAAGGCAGGGAAATACACTCAGTAGCCTCTACACATTCCCACCTCTTCTCTAGGACCAATCAGAGGGTGCTGCACGTCTCCAACACAGTGCGTGAGAGCCAGTCCGGTGCAGATGTTCCAAGCTTCCTCAATCATTGACTGATTTTTGCTAACATGACTTGCACTACATCGTTTGGAAGGTCTGCACAGGCCTTCTCATTCGTGAGACGACACATGAAGAACAGTATGAATTGCTTGTATGTATCATGCCCATGGATTGACCAAGCGAGTGATGTCTAAATGGCAACCCTGATGAGGAGCCACAGTGACGACCGACGCCACAGCAACTCTGAGTTATTCCATATGACATCATCCCCAATGTGTTTCATTATGTGAACAATGTTGGCAGGATTACCAATACCCCTGAGGATGCCAGTGAGCAGTTGAGTGATATAACAAGGATGGGTAGTGTCTCGGGTTTCGACAAAGGTGGTGCGGGCTTTTTGGGTTGTTGGCACAGTGTCAAGGATATCATTGTTCATATGGACAAGGAAGTTTGCAAGCTCGGAAAGAAAGCCACCCTCCTCAAAGAGAGCATTTTGGATTTCGATGGCAGGCCCTGGGTATGAACATAGGAGCTTTCCCTCTGTGGTCATTACATTCTCAGCCTGTGGAGATACTTCGAAGGATTCAAAAATGATGACATCCTTCTGTTTTCTGAACAGTACAGCTACATTCTGAGCTTGAATAAGATATGCGAGGACATCTACAAATTACTGTGAGTATTGACATAGCAAGAAGGTATGAAAGCTTACCTCCTACATCCATGTCACAAAGCTGAGAGTCAACCTGGGAGTTATCCATTCCTTTGAACTTGAGAGTGGCCAAAAAAACTGTCTAACATTCAAAAAACGCATTGCCACTTAGGCATATCTGCTTGGTCAATATAATCCATGTACAGTCGCAGAACATAGATAACCACTGCAGCAAGTGAATGATCATTATGGATAGTGTGGTCATCCCCATCAGGGAGGTGGAGAGGACAAAAAACATGCATAATGATATACCGCAATGTAGAAAGGTCTATGGCATGAAGAAAATGATGAGACATGCAGGGGGTGGGGTGAATTTGGAGTTAGACAGTATAGCATTTGAAAGAGAGAGAAAAGAAGTAACAGGATTCCTGTTCCTTTGTGCTTATATCCCTCAGTCAGTGGCAAGGAATTTTGCCTAAATCCGAATGTCTGAGTCCAAACAGTGCAGGATGGATCTACACTGTTATCGATAGGAACAACAGTGCAAGTCGACACAGGAAGCCACTACAGATATAGTGAATCATCCGCAGGTCATGGGGTCCAGTGCTCGCAGCCCGTAGTAGTTGGAACATGACTGTACCTTCAACATGAGCAAAAAGGCAGAATCAAGGTCAAACAACCTACCTGTCAAGCACAGATATGATAGTGGTTGTAAGTGACCACAAAAAGTCACTTTTAGGTATTTTGAATTCTTGAAAGCTTTGATTTGGCAACCATTGCGAGAGAAGACCACCACCATAACCAGGTTGTTACCTCAAGCACGCTATGGCATGAAGTTGAGAGTTGAACGTCGAGCATGAACTGCTACACATGTCACATTATAAATGAGGGCTGAGACTGATCAGTGCTTGTATGATGAGCATCGAATGAACATACATACAACAGTACCCACCAGGCCAGCAACCAGCCATTCTGTGATGTGGTCATTGATGGACTTGTGATGCTTCAATGCTAGTATAGTAGTAGCGAATCTAGTGTTCTCAATGTGCACGTGACTTACAGCCAATGAAAAAATATAAAGTACTTGTGATGATCTCTCATCACGTCGTCAAAGCTTCCAAATTGTGAATCTACTACTGTATATTGATTGTACTGATACTGACCATCAAATCAATCAACAACCTCCCCTTGCGAACTCGAACTATGATCAAACTGTCTGTTGCCACCTGTCTGTACTGTGCATGCGCAAGCAGAGTGAGCAACAATACTCCAAATGGCTACTTCAGCCGGGCCACAAGCCACAGTGCATGCACAGCATGATCAAATCAAGCAGCACCCTGCGAAAAGTCCCGATCAAGTAGGGGGCTGATCCAGGGATGGATCAACAGTAGACCTTCCATCCCAGACAAGTCAGCCATTGTCTTGATCTCCACGTCCCAGAGCATGGGCACTGTCGCACAGTAAATGTGAACATCAGAGTTGGTGTCCCCATCGAGAGTATAGACAGATTCACTGAGGGAGAAAATGATGCCAGGAAGTCTGAGTCAACCAGCAACAAGCGACAATGGTGGGAGATCATAGAGTTCCTTGTATAATGCTTCTGTGAGGGATAGGTTGGGTAATGACAAACGCAGTGCATTGATCATGTCATTCATCTTAGCTGCCTCAACTGGTGGGGGAATATAGGGTAGAAGGATGAGGTCGTAGACAGTGAGATCAGCGGGGAGGTAGCTATGATGGCTGCCAGAACGCCCAGTCCAGGCAAGGATTGTGACATTGGCTGAATGCATCAGAACATGCTCCAGAAGTCGACCAACTGCTTGGTAACCCTCCCCATAGATAACTGGTAGTGCAACATTAAAGATGCTGAACAATGAGTATGCAATATCCTCCTTGTGTGTTATTTCATGCCTTGATGCAAGATAAAGCTTCTCCCGTGCCCTCTCTAAGCTGGGCTGAAGGTTGGCTAATTCCTTCGTAGTGTGATGCAGATGCGAGTCTAGTAACCAAGGAACCTTCGTGGGTGATACTCACGAAGAGACCAACAACCACAAAGGGAATCAAGGACTAAGGATGCATCGGGTAGACGCAGACTAGAGGTTCTGAGGGATAGACCGAAGTCTAGACTAAGGTTCTGAGAGAGAAGCATAAAGCTTCGACTAAGGATTCTGGAGGAGAAGTGAAGAGCTTCGACTAAGGGTTCTGGAGACAAGCGGGAGCTTGGCCACAAGAGCTAGCGTAGATTGTGTAGATCAAGTGTAAAGATTATGATACATGACAGCGAGGTTTATATAGCGAAGTAGCTACCAAACCAGGAACAATGGTAGTCGGGGGGACTAGACCATTGTGAGAGAAACGGTCAGGAGAGATGCTGTCCATGTGGAAGTGAAACACATATCAAAAGATGACCATATGGTCAGGAATGGTTACCATGCGGTGACAATAGAGAAGAGCGGAAATAGAACACCGCTATGGGAAAGGAAGCGATTGACCATGCAGTCAGGAACATTACCTTGTGACGGCTGGAGAGAAGCAGAGAAGAACGTCACTAGGGAAGGTCAAGAAAGACAATGGTGAACGGAGAATGGAGGAAGAGAAGAATGGAGCATTGCACGTCGTATTGGAACAACCCAGGGAGGATCTCTATGTCGCATGGAACGAGAAGTAGCACAAGATTGGGAACAAGGGAGAAAATTGTAACATTACCCCCATTGTATCTTCGAAGCCCAGTCTCGAAGCTAATCTGCCATGTCAGAGTAGTCGTCGGTGGGGTCAGCGTGAGGTCGCAAGGGGCAGTCGTCATAGATATGACCAGGGTTGTCGCACTTGGCACATCTTCGTCGAGGACAGCATCGGGGAGTATGGCCCCAGTGACGGCAGTATGAGCAATGAATGGTGAGGCATTGGTGGGCGCAATGTCCAGGCTGGGGATCATTGCAGATGGGACAGTTATATTGCAAACAGTCCTCGAAATAATGTCCTTCATTGTGGCAATAATGGCAGAGCAAATCTGTGGGGGCCGGGGGGGCATGGTGCTGCGTCAGGGAGGATACTGGTGGGGGAATCAATGACCGTTCTTCCATCCACAATGGCCACGTAGGATTGAAACCGGTTGACACTAGGGATGTCGAGATTGGGAGTGCCAGGTTGGGTGGCTGGTGGAGAGGGTTCAGAGGGACGAAAAGGAGGTATGGGTAGGGGTCTGGGTGAATCGTCCTCTGGAAGATGAGATATATATCGTTCCTGTTGGTCCTGATTCATGGATAGGTAGATGCGACGGAAGATGGGAAGAACATCTTCAGGTGCCAGTTGATTGACGAGGAGAGCGAAATCAGCGACATAGATAGCGTGTAAGGTTTGATAGACGACATCGTGGGCAGAGACACGAAGAGGGGTGGCGAAGACTGCAGGGAGATCATCGGGAACGGACAAATTATGGTAACGCATGAGGGATAGTGAGGCGTGAAAGATACGTATCAAATGAGGGAGTAAAAGGTTATTCTGGAAATCGGGAAGTCGTTCAATGAGGAAGGTGAGGTGTGTATCGGAAAGGATGTATACAAAAAGTTGGATGGCGAAGGTAAAGGGTAGAAACTGAGGATAGACTTTTCGGCCAAGAATGGGGGAGGCAGAGCGAAGAGGTGGCATGAGGATGGCCATTTGTTTTCAGGATTTGAAACGTAGGTACCAAAGGAAGATTAGTAAAGCGAACACGGGGAAACAAAGAATGAACAAGATA
Organism: Porphyrellus aff. niger; assembly: GCA_038094255.1. NCBI lineage: Eukaryota > Fungi > Basidiomycota > Agaricomycetes > Boletales > Boletaceae > Porphyrellus > Porphyrellus aff. niger. Next base: position 5,108 of record JBBPTR010000488.1, read on the forward strand.
ACGCAGGTGACAATGAGTTCAACAGGGTTGTAAGAGATGTCTCCAGGGTAAATTCTAGTGATTGGCATGCAAATACGTACCTAGGGATTGTTCGAACGACAAGATACTCACGAAGAGACCGTCAAGTCGAGGGAACAATCAGTATTTGTCGTGGTAATGACAATAATCAAGTTTGCAAAAATACCAATGGAGTTGTTCGTGGGGGACTTCTTGAGGCATCGAGGAGGGAATAGGTTTAGGTTTCTTGGGTTTAGGTCGAGGGGGTGTTGATGGTTGTTTTGAAGGAGGAGTTAGCAGCGAGTGCCAACGAGGGACAAAGATGGGCGTGTTGGGGTTTAGAGTTGAGTGATAGGATGACATGGTTCTTAAGGGTTAGAGGGCGTGGGTGTCTTTATACTCTTTGAGGATGAGGGGAGCATGACGAAGATTGAGTTCAGGTTCCCAGGTGTTCTCCAATGATGGATAGCCTTTCCATGTGGTTAGGTACCATCGTCGAGTTCCCATGCCTTTGTGGGAAATGATTCGATCAACTTCATATTCCTCTTCCGAGTTAATGAGATCAGGCGGAGGTCGGGGGTAGTTAGGACCATAGGTTTCTGTTTCTCGGTATGGGGAGAGTAGGGAGGCATGGAATACGTCGTGGATCTTCCAGGATGGGGGAAGTTGTAGTTGGTAAACGAGAGGGGAGAGTACTCGAAGGATTTCGAAGGGTCCATGGCGTTTGGGAGCGAGTTTTCGATGGGGATATTGGAGGTGGAGATTGGTCGCCTCAAGCCAGACTTTAGATCCGACCTTGAAAGGTTTGAAACGTCTAGTGGAGCGTTCCATCATGATGCAACGGGCAGTGTTGTGAGAAGCGAGGGCTTCCTTTCATGCTTCTTCTAGGGTTGACAGGCGGGTTTCTAAGGCAGGAAGGAAGGTTTTTCCTAAAGGAGGGTATGAACGCGGTTCATATCCGAGGATCAAGGAGAAGGGTGATTTCTTGGTGGAGCTATGGGGGATGGAGTTGTGGTGGAATTCAGCGGTGGTTAAGAGGTCGATCCACTTCTGAGGGTGGTTGGCGCAGAAGATTCGTAGATAGGTTTCAATTTCTTGGTTGGTTCGTTCGGTTTGACCATCAGTCTGTGGGTGATAGGCAGTGGAGAGTCGTACATCGTAGTTTAGGAGTCTGGCAAGTTCTAGAGCGAAGGCGGATGCGAATTGTGGGCCTCTGTCGGAGATGAGAGTGTCATGGAGACCAAATCGGCGGAAGACGTTATTGAAAAAGAGGAGGGCAATGCCTGCAGCATCGATGGTTTTGGAACAAGGGACGAGAATCATCCCTTTACTAAGTCCATGGTCTACCACGACCATGAGTGAATCGTGTCCCTTAGAAACGGGAAGATCCGTGATGAGATCCACCAAGATCTGTTTGAAAGGGAGCATGGTAGTGGAGGAGATAGGAGATAAGGGCAGAACCGTGGGGTGAGTGTTGACCTTGTTTTGCTGGCAGACAGCGCAGCCAGCGACAAAATTGCAGACAAAGGACGATAGCCCAGGCCACCAGAAGTCGTGTTCGACAAGTGCTTGAGTGCGAAATTGGCTGGCGTGTCCAGAGGTCGGAGAGGAATGGAGGGCATGAAGGATGGTGGCACATTCATCAGGGGGAATATAGAGTCAGTTTTTGAAATAGAGACAACCGTTTTCGAAGGACCAGTTGGCTAAGGAGGATCGAGGGAAGAGGGGGGTGCCGTCGTGAAGGGCGTCAAGGGCTTTGATGACAAGAGGGTCTGAGGGGGAAGATTTGTGAATCTTGTCAACAATGGTGAGGTTGAGGGCATTGATGACGTGAGGAGTGGGACAGATGGCGACGTTGTTGTTATCAAGGGATGTATCGACAGTATCTTTCCGTGAAAGAGCGTCTGCCAGTCCCATTTGTGTTCCTGGGGTGACTTGCCAAAGGATGTCGAAGTCCTGCATAAAGGCGGCCCAGCGCGCTTGTCGTCATGAGAGTTTTCGAGGGTCTTTGACATAAGAGAGATTTTTATGATCGGTGATGATGGTGACAGGGTGAAAGGTTCCAAGGAGGTAGGGGTGCCATTCGTCGAGGGCAAGGATAACAGTGAGGAGTTCCCTGTCGTAGATATCGTAATTCCGTTCTGCTGGGGCGAAGGTCTTGGAGAAGTAAGCACATGAATGGAGGTCTCCATTGGCATCGGTCTGTAGTAGGATGGCGCCTGCTGCGAGGAGGGACGCATCGGTCATGAGGGTGAAGGGTCGAGTGACGTCCGGGATCTGGAGTACCGGGGCAGACGAGAAGATGGTTCTGAGAGTGTCGAAGGCTTTCTGTTGGAGAGGGGTCCAAATCCATGGTTCGTCTTTGCGAGTGAGGAGGTTAAGAGGGGCAACGATGTTGGAGAAGTTTGGGATGAACTTGCGGTAGAAATTGGCGAACCCAAGGAACGAGCGAATTCCTTTGACGGAGGTGGGTGGTTTCCAATCTTTGATGGCAGCAAGTTTGATGGGGTCCATTTCCACTTTTCCATGACTGATGATAAGGCCCAAGAACTCCATTCGCTGGGTGTTGAAGGTGCATTTTGAGAGTTTCAGGGAGAGTTGGTGTTCTTGAAGGCGTTGGAGGACGAGGCAGGTTCGATGGTGGTAAAGGGCGAGGTCGTCTTTGGTGTGTATGCCCATATTGTCCATGTAGACGTTCAACCATTTCTGAGTGATGTAGTCAGCGAAGATGTGGTTCATAAAGGCTTGGAATGTTGGGGGAGCGTTGTTGAAACCGAAGAACATGACCGTGGGTTCGAAGAGTCCAAGGGGGGTGATGAAGGCGGCCTTTCATTGGTCCTCTTCTCACAACCGGATGTTGTTATACCCCCATCTGACGTCAAACTTAGTGAACCAGGTGGAGTTTTTCATGTTGTCGATGAGTTCAGAGATGATGGGAAGGGGGTAGGCATTCCGGATAGTGTGTGAGTTGAGGTACCAATAGTCTTGGCAGGGGCGAAGTGTGCCATCCTTCTTAGGAATGAAGAAGAATGGGGATGCCTAAGGGGACTTGGATGGGACGATGCAACCGGTTTTGAGATGTTCCTCGATGAACGCTTCGCAAGCTTTTCGTTCGGCGGGGTTCAAGTGGTAGATTTTAGCGATTTTGGGGACAAAGGATGGTTTTAATTCGATGGTGTGGTCATAGGATCAATGTGGAGGAAGTTTGTCATGAGTGGCTTCGGCGAAGACGTCATTGTAGTCTCTACACCATTCCGGGATCTCTTGGACTTCTTTGACCTGTTGTTGAGCTAGTTCCGTAGAGATAGTGACCTTGTTGATGTGATGGGATACGGAAGTTTCGTCCTGAGGGAGGTACTCACGAAGAGATGCATCAACCTTAGGATTGTACCGTTTTTGCCATCGTCGGGCAATCTTTCGATTGATGTCGAGTCCAAGGTACTGAAGAACATGGTGCAAGGGGTAGGAGTTGACAGGAGAAGGTTTGACCGAGGTGGTAGGCATGGTGAGTGAAGATGAAATCCAATCGATGTGAGGATTCCATTTTCGGAGCCATGGCATTCCAAGGATGAGGCAAGGTTTTCCGAGGCTTAGGACCAAGAGAGACAGTGTTTCTGTGTGAGTGGGAAGGATGACCTTGACTTGAGTCGACCATTTGATGGTTCCTTTGTGATTGGGGGTTCCATCAACGTTGTACGTAGTTATTGGTCAAGTTAGTTTGCGAAGAGGGGATTTGATCCGGGAGAGAAGTCCGATGTCAATGAAGTTGTCAGTAGCTCCTGAGTCAGGGAGCGCGGTGGTGTCGACGATTCGTTCATCATGCTCAAGCTTTAGTGGGAGTTGAATAGTTGATTCATTCACTTTGGCTCGTAGTACATGGTGACTAGTAGGGGAAGTAGACGTCGAGGCGACTTCCCTGTTCAAAAATCCTGACTGACGACGTGGTTGATTTCGACTGGTTCTTCTTCGTAGCAGAGTTTCAGAGTTTGAAGGACTTCATCGTTTCCTTTCCCTTGGGTCTTTAACTCATTGAGGTGGGCTTCGATGGGGGAGAGGGTCTTGGGAGCAGGAGTAGGTACTGGTGGAGTAATGACTTGCGTGGTGGTAACGGTTGGAGTAGTGGCGACGGTTTGAACCATTCTAAAGTTCTAGGGGCGAGGAGTGTTGTTGGTAAACTTAGGGCATCGGGCTGTGACATGTCCTTTGTTTCGGCAGCGTAGGCATCATCCTTCCTTGAAGCAGTGAGCCCGTTCGGTGGGGGTTAGTTTCCCGGGTTTGAACGTGACTTCGTCAACGTCCATTGCATATAGGGGTCTTTAGTGGGGGTGGAGCGAGAGTTCGAGGATATGGAAGAGATAGGTTTCCCACCATTGTGGGCCTTCATCTTCATCTTCTGGGCGTGGAATTTCTTAGCTTTGGTGATCCACCCGTCTAAGGTGGTGGGTTCTGTGTCAACTCTGAGGATTAGCTTGACGATGAATGGGTCAAGTCCTGTGGCAATGTTACGACTGGCCCGGGTAGGGACAGAAGTAGACTTGCAGAACGAGTGGTCGAGGACTGAATATGCTAGGGCCGCCTAGCAGTGATGATCGTTGACAAGCTCAACGGGGCTCGAAGGTGTTAACGTATCCCGCAGGACAGAGGTGGACAAGGAGCGTCGACTCAAGAGTACGACGGAGACTCGCAGAGGAGATGCCAACCGCAGTTAGCATTCAAGGGATACCGAGTGGATTGCAAGGTATATGCAAGTAGAACAAGTCTAAGGTGTATACAGGCGAGAGGCGAGGCTTATATACCTTAGCTATGGAAGGTCATGGAATCTGAAAGAATATTCCATGACAAAGCAAGATGACAAGTCATGACCAAGCATGACTGAGCGAATGACAAAGCGTGACTAAAAGTGATGACAATAGAATGTGAAGGAATGCGATGGAATCGGATGGAAGGGAGCGATGACGAAGCAAGTGGAATGGTGTGGAATACTATGGAATGTGGGTGAGTCATCGCAGAAGAAAAGAAATAGTGTCCTATGAGAGGATCAAACTAGCGACCATAGTGGTACAAGGAAAAGGATCGTAACAGGCAAAATAATCGATGATAGTTTCCTCGTCGGTGAGTTCTGCTCGGGCGACTAGGTTCTGGAAATCGGTGATGTATTCTTGGAAACCATCTTCAAAGGGTCCCTTTCGGGTCTGGGTGAGTTTCTTAATCTTATGACGGGCTTCGTCTTTGATGTCAAAGGGATAGAAGGTGGTGGTGAAGTCGTCCACCAACTTATCGAAGGTTTTTTCTGCGGCATCAACGGAGGAGTTGGCTAGTTTATTGTACCATTTCTCGGAGAAAGGAATTCCCCTTCCATGATTCAAGCGGTTGAGGGTGATGACCATCTTGGTCTTGTTGGTGGTGTAAATCTTTCCATTGATGGCGAAGTAGGCCTTCATGGCCTTGATCCATCGGGAGGCGTCTGCAGGTTCTCCATTGAAGGAGTCTGGGAGGGCGGCTTTAACTTCAGTAACAGAAGTGGACATGGGAGGTGATGGGGTCTTTGGAGGCTGGGGTGTTGGGGTTCTAGGGGAGTAGGGTACTACGGCAAGGGGAGGGGTGACCGCTCTGGAAGGTGGGTTAATGACTATGGGGATGGGTCGCGATGTCTCAGCGGACTCTGGGGTCTTAGGTCGCGATGGCTCAGCAGACACTGGGGATGACTGTGGGACTTGGGCGGCGCGTTGGAAGAGGCGCTGTAGGGCACTGAGGTCTGGGGTTGGGTTCTGGGGTACTGGGGTGGAACTAGAGGAACTTCCGGCGATCCTTCGTCTAGAAGGGAGGGCTGGGACTGGGGGGGTTGGCTTCTGAGGTTCTGGGGTTAACAGGAGGTCTTCCTTGTCAGACTCTGGGACTTTGAATGATCTGGGGGCTATGGTGACTGTGGGGCGGTCCGACACCTAGATAGGTGGGACATAGGAGACACTTGATCTTTTGTTACGCAGACACGAGTCTAGTAACCAAGGAACCTTCGTGGGTGATACTCACGAAGAGACCAACAACCACAAAGGGAATCAAGGACTAAGGATGCGTCGGGTAGACGCAGACTAGAGGTTCTGAGGGATAGACTAAAGTCTAGACTAAGGTTCTGAGAGAGAAGCATAAAGCTTCGACTGAGGGTTCTAGAGGAGAAGCGAAGAGCTTCGACTAAGGGTTCTGGAGGAGAAGCAAAGAGCTTCGACTAAGGGTTCTGGAGGAGAAGCAAAGAGCTTCGACTAAGGGTTCTGGAGACAAGTGGGAGCTTGGCCACAAGAGCTAGCGTAGATTGCATAGATCAAGTGTAAAGATTACGATACATGACAGCGAGGTTTATATAGCGAAGTAGCTACCAAACCAGGAACAATGGCAGTCGGGGAGACTAGACCGTTGTGAGAGAAACGGTCAGGAGAGATGCTGTCCATGTGGAAGTGAAACACATATCAAAAGATGACCATATGGTCAGGAATGGTTACCATGCGGTGGCGATAGAGAAGAGTGGAAATAGAACACCACTATGGGAAAGGAAGCGATTGACCATGCAGTCAGGAACATTACCTTGTGACGGCTGGAGAGAAGCAGAGAAGAACGTCACTAGGGAAGGTCAAGAAAGACAACGGTGAATGGAGAATGGAGGAAGAGAAGAATGGAGCATTGCACGTCGTATTGGAACAACCCAGGGAGGATCTCTATGTCGCATGGAACGAGAAGTAGCACAAGATTGGGAACAAGGGAGAAAATTGTAACACGTAGTGAGGTTCATGGCTTGCTCCATCTCCGAAAGAATTGTGGACAGGTCTTTGTGGTTGAACATGTTCAAACCAAGGTATGGCTTCCAGTCCTTGGTGTAGAATTGGACAACCTTGGAGGCAACATATTCTTGATATGTTCACGTGTGTATTCCAGATGCTCCTCCAGAGATGCCCAGATTTCTCCGAGTCTGAAAATACTCCAAGGAGGTGGACAATGGTGAGTGATGAGCCATGGTACCATCTGAACATGGTGATGAGTGATTTCTGCTGGACCCCCTGTCAAGTTGGTTTACACAGCAAGTATTGCTCCAAGCCCACTTGAACTGAAAAGAAATAAAGAAAAAGACAAGGAAGGAATGAGGAAATGAGTCCAAAAGAGAAGGCAGATAGATTAGTCCAGACATGGATGGAACAAATATATATGCAAGAAAACCAGACTGACTCAGATTGACATGGGACATGAAGTGGATTGTAAAGGAACTTGATAGGTACCTACACCCATTGAGAAATATGGTATATTGGAATGTAGAGAGCAATAAGCTCCTATACCACTCCTTGGGCACTATCCATTTTCCTATCTGCAAGTCTGGACCTAGATCACCCCAATCTAGTAATCCCTTGGTCCCCTAAAGTGCTTGCCAAAGAAGTGCAGA